>JAPDSC010079922.1:0-13979 GCA_026290005.1 Latrodectus geometricus
TCAAACAAGACTGTATTATAGGCAAAAGTGTTTTAATTTGCTTATCTAACATTAATAAAGCTTTGCTTTCATGATGTGATCATTTGCTATATTTTTACTTTAAATTGCTTTTTATCAAAATGCAAAGCAAATGGGGAAAGGAATTTTATAAAAATGAGAACTGGTATTTTCATATGTAAGGGACATCAAAATAATTGAAAAAAAATTCAGAGTTTGTATTTAACATGATTAATTAATCTTACATTGTGATTTTGCTATTTTTGTATCGAGAACATAGAATTCATATTTTTTTATTCGATCATTGTTCCACGGGTTAAGATTTTCAATGGACGCTTTATACATTTTAAATTAGATAAAAAATTACAATTGATTTTTAATCAGAGTTCCGAAGTATATACATGTTTTATATATTTGTTTTCATTCCCGTGTTGTGAAAAAAAAAAACTGCATATTTAACAAAACATTAAGTGCATATTTAGCAAAACATATCAAAGTATATTTAGCAAAACATATCAAAGTATATTTAAGTGTTTCATACCGTTTTGAAAAAAAAAAATTATAAATACAGTTTTCAAAAGTGAGTAATAATACTAAAACAATAATTTAAACAATTACTGATATATTGATATCATCAAACTACGATTTATCTTTTTCCATAGGAAAAAACAAAGTTTTACCTTACATGCTTAATTTTTCTTTTCAATTATAATTTAAAAATTTCCTAAAGTCTTAGTTTAACATTTTGACTTCGACTTAATCTTATTGCGCCGCAACCTTAGAATTATGTGAAATGAAGATAAATTGGCAACGTTTGATTTTCATGTATTCAGATGAAACGTATAATTACTTCTTTCTAAAAAAAAATTTATTCTCATATTGAATTTTCTGTATAAGTTTATCAACGCAATTACAACTGCTATTAAGAATTATATAATTAATCAATTTATATTTATGAATAAAAGGTTAAACTGTGAAATATTTTACAAATGTATATGCGTGCTATATTTATCTTACATAAATAAATTTAATTAAAGTAATTATTAATAATTTTTTGGAGGAAATAATCGTAATTCATAAAACTGAATAAGATTTTTGAATTCAAGTTATACAAATTGATAAAGAAGAATAAACAACTGACAGTCCGCAAATTGATGTAAGCCAGAATAATTATTGATTATAATAATTATCCTAAAAATTAAAATATGTAAAATACATTTACGGATTAATTTTAAATATAAATAAAGATTGTTTCAAAATATATAATTCAACAAGATACACTAAATTAATAAAATTTACAAGTTATAGAAATTTGAGGAATCAAAAAAAATTTTGTGAATTAAAAACTATTTGACATATAGTAAAGGATAAATAATCAACATTTAACACAAATAGTTAAAAATGTTTTACAGATTTTAGTATATAAAAAAAATTTAATTTTTAAGAATATTTGATGTCCATTAAGGATTTATGTATTCTTAAGTAAATGGGAGTTTTTTAAGTTTCTTATAATTTGCAATTATCATTTAAATGAATGTATTTGTTAATCAGTTATTGTTTCCTAGAGTAATAATGGTATTCCATAGTTACAAATGAAATATGAATCATAAGCAACAGATATTACTTTTAGATGATCTTATATTTTTATTATTAAAATTTTATAATTCGACTAAGGGGTTATATAAAAGGAGTTGATATAAATAAAGCAAAATCTTTTTTTTGGTTGGATCCTAGTACAGCCCACACCCTTGGCGCGAATAATTTTGGTTGGCGATAAATTACGCCAGTCTTGGTAATTATATTTTGATTCAATAGATATGATAAACTTAAATATGTCTGGAATTCTTATTTCGCCATTTTGTTCTGCCTTCGCGCTTTTCTTTCGGTTTGTCACCAAGGGTGTGGGCTCTCCTAGGATTTTACCTCCTTCGGTTTTCCCAATTAAGGAGCACCATGTTTAGATAATTAAAAATGTGATAGTAGAAATTCAATCCTCCATTGAAATCACACGGGAAAAAAAAACACTTTGTCACTTAGCAAATTAATTAAACATGTGGGATTATTTGATGCAAAATAAAAAAAAATCTTAACAATTGATGAATCGTTAGGAACAATAATTTATGAAATGAAATTTTTATCACAAACTTCATTACGGTCACAGACAAAAATTTTATTTTTCGATAGCAAAGATTTTTTTTATATTAATAATTAAGAATTAAGAAATAAACCAGTTGTTCGCAATATTTTGTACATTTTTTAACTAAATTTTTAATTATTAGATGGCACAAATTATTAGTCTTAATAAATAATATCTTAAAAGGTATTGTAATGAATACAAAAAGAGAGAATTTTATGAATCATTTTTCTCATAATAAATATTAGTTTCTAACTTTCCTTTGAATTCAAAATGAATTATGATTGTTTTCATTTATTGCAAAACATAAACATCCTTGTTTGACCAGAAATGTTTTAAATGGTTATATTTTGTACACAGATTGATATTATGGTGAATTTTCAACAGGAAAAAAATATCTAATATTTGATTAAACATCATCACTTCAGTGGAAAATGTTTTTAATGATTTTTAGTAAATAAAATGTAATTCTTTGAAACTTCCAACAGGAAAAAGTTTTCATATTTATATATTAGATTTTTCTAGAAAAAAAAATTTCTAATAAGAGTTCAGATGAGCAAATGTTTTCAATTCACTTCAGTTTATTGATATAAAATTAAAGAATGAAAATACTATGAATCCAAGATCATTCATAGAGTTCGTAGAATTTCAATGTCTTTATTTGTTACTTTTATAACAAAATAAATGCATTAAAATTCCTCGATGCTTTTTCTTAACTTAGAAGAAGTCCAAATAATTAAGAATAACACTTTTGATTAAATTCTTCAAATATTTCTGTGCATTTTTTATGATATGACCCAGTAATAACACAGTTATATGTTTTTCTTTTAAAAAGTAATTAGATTTTCCAAGTAGAATTATAAAAAATTCAAAGATTTTTTAATCACCTATCTGAAAAATTTACACATAGATTATAAAAATGCAAATAAGTGTCATAAATGTTTTTAAATGTAACTCTCATAATATATATATGTGAGTAAATGTAACAAAAAGTGTGAAATGAATTAGTAGAATCGAAAGATTAGAATCGAACAAAAGAATATACTTAGCCATCATGATGTCTCGAATGTGTTAATCATTACATACAAGTATTTATTTATATAGTAAGTTTAAATAAATTAATTAATCAAATATAAACAAATGCTTATAAAATTCAAGGCCATATTCTTGAAGCCTAAGTTAAAAACCAATATAATTAGAAATAGAAAATAAATTAAATTAATATTCCGAAGAATAAGTAATAAAATAGGCCAGTCGTATATTTTAATATCTTACATTCATATTTTTTCAATATAATATTTTTAACACATTTTTATTCTATTCCAATTTATCAACTTATATATTTTAAAATCATATGAGGGAATGTTAATAGCTCACAGAGGATTGCGTTAAGTTTATAATGCATATTTACTACGCAATAGAAATTGTAATTAATTTAATGATTACCAGTTCATTTATATATTATTCTGCATTTGCTTTGAATTATTGTGTGTGGATTGTTAACATAATTCAAGTTTGATAGAAAATTGATTTATCCAATGGTATATATAACATATTTAACATAAATAAAACATATGTATATATACAGTTAGTGGAAGAAACGGAATGTATATATTCTCAGATGATACATATTCAATTAGAAAAATTCCTCAAGTAAAAATCTTGAAATTATTTTTCTTTAAAGTTTTATTCAATAAAGTCACACCTTATGATCGTAAATAAAAATTTTTCCTTAAAATTACTATCGTATTCCTAATTAAAATTTTATCAAATTGAATATTTTATGAATGAAATTTTAATGAGTATCTTTAAGGTGTGAAGGAGAACTTTAATTACATCTTAATACCCTTTATATATACATGTGGACTTCGTGTAACGTCATAAATGTATTTTCTCATAGTCCAATATTGTTGGATTCAAATGTTTTTTAAGCATTCCATTTTAAATTTATGCTTATTATCAATCGATGTCATTAGAAATTGTGATTTTAACACTTAAATAATTTCTCAATGTAAACCATGGGAGTGCAAAACTTTTTTCGCACTTTTCCGTTAGCCAGCGCAAATGTCGCTAGTTATAAACAAACGAGAGCCAAGCGAAGCGAATGACAAAACAGTCAATGAAATAAAGGTCGAAAGCGTTAAATTATAAGCAAATTTTAATTAATAATAAGCAAAAAAGTTCAACTATAACAAATGTCTATGAATTGTAAGCAAAAAAGTTTTAACATACGAAATGTTCATCATTTTTTAAAACAAAAAATTAAGATGAATGGTTTTGTTTTGAATGAATTCAAAGAATAGAGCACATGGTCCCAAATAAACATTCTCCTTTGGTTGTAAGAAATTTGGCGGAATTCTAGGTTGTTTGGCGAATTTTCGCTTGCACTCGGCTAATGGAAAAGTACCATTTTTTGGCATTCTCACTATTCATTTTCTTAACAATAATATCTTAGTGATTGTGTAATTTATACAATCATTTAAAAATTTAGGCTGTAACTAGTTAGGATAACGTCTTTCCCCTTTATATATATATATATATATATATATATATATATATATATATATATATTAGCCTAGTATTAACTCCCATTTAATGAAATTTAATGAAAACTTTTTCTGCACATTTCTTTTTAGTTTTAAGAATTAATCAAATTCAACAATTACTTTATAAGCCAATTCAATTTAGAAAGAAATACCATATAAATAAAGATGAATTTCATAAAAATATTTCGATATATCTCATAAATTTCATCATTAAAAAATTGCTTTAACTTAAATTACAACAATTAAAAACATAATAATTTTTTGCAACAATTAAAGATATGATCTCTTTAATTGTTGCAAATGATTATTTATTTAAAGAAATTGCAGTGAAAATAGAAATAATTTATATTTAAACCATCTATTCTAAGTAACTTAAGTTCATTTTTTTTACCATTTATATACGACTGCATATTAATCAAGTACATTTTATCATATCATAAACTATAAAGCATTGTATTAAAATTTTATTAATCATGTTTACACTCTAAGCATTTTAATATTTGTTTTATGTAAATTCGATTTGATTTCTCGGAATTTAAATCAATAGGAAACATTACATTATTTTAAAGTATGGTTTTTACATATTTTTTAGATTATAATTTTATTGAATTGTGATGAATGTTGCAGCCATTGATCACGCAATTGTGTGTGTATATATATTTAATTGTATCATACTTCCTTAATAAATATTCCATAAAACAAGCGTGACAATATCGAAGAGGTTAAGCAAGTTTTTCATTATAAGGAAAAATAAATAGCGTGATAGATCAGAATATAAAATTAACAAAAGGAAATTTAAATTACGCCTATTTGAACACCTGTGTTCAAAGCTTCTAGAATTGATAGCAATAGGAAAATGATAACTGATCTCCAAGAAGCATACAAATTCACGATATTCTAGACAAAACAAATGATCTTGAATTTCCTACATCACAGGAAATAGGCGTATGAAACTGTGCTATACTAAGTATGTATAAATATAGTTCACATACATGTCTACTAATCTCGTCTGAGTTTCCACTAAAGCCACTTCCATTTTAATTAAATTGATATTTTCAACCAATATTGTACTTTTGAAATTGATTTTGAGCGCTTGTTACCGTGACAGACATGAAGGTGTATTTCATATTATTTCTCTGCATTTTGGTTACCTTCTCGGTTGTTGATGGAAAACCACAATATATTGGACAGACATCAGTGACCAGCACTTCTTATGGACCAGGTGGACAGACAACCACGCAACGGCGAACCGTATCAACACCATATGGACAAACCCAGCAAACCTCAGTGAGTCAAACTGGTTACGGAAAATAGATGGTGAAAGATAATCAGTATATATGGTAATGGAATAGTAGACAGTATATATGGTAATGGAATAGTTGACAGTATATATGGTAATGGAATAGTTGACAGTATATATGGTAATGGAATAGTTGACTGGATAAACTGATTGTTGATGCACTTGATGCAAATTTTTTAACAATTAACTTTTTGTTCAATTAAAAATGAATTAATGAAGAGATTGTTTTTCATATTTAATTTTTTAAGTCTTTCATAAGCTTTTGGGTTTATTTCAGCAGTTTTAATTGTTCTTATATTTTTAACTGATATTTTATTGTTGATTTTTAATTTTTTGTTACATAAAGATAATATAATTTAGTATTAAAATCACAAGATATATAAAAAATTAAATAATATGTGTGTAATGAAATTATACATTTCTTACAAAAAAATTTCAGTCTATTACCTTATATAAGCTTATTTCGTAATTGGTGCGGATTTAAAATAATATTAAGCTTCTGATTTTCTTCTTTTTAATTTTAAAAAATTTTTAATTGTATAAGATTTATAATTCATATGCTTTAAATTTATATTTAATAGAGCCCAATACAATTCTTCTGAAATATAGCAAATGTTATGTGAATGTAAAGCTATAATTAATAATCAATTTTTGTTATTTTATAGAAATTGATTTTTATTAATAAAATTATATTTACACAATGTCATTTCCTTTTTATGTTTATACTTTCTTTTAATGTAAAAATGTATAGCCAAAATGGAAGGATGTTATATAAAACAGTTTTAAAATTTAAAAACTATTATTTAATAATTGAATTGCTTATTTATGTGAGATAAAGAATTGTTTGATATAAAAAAGTCACTTTAAATAAAAAGATTTAAAATTTTGTTTTTATTTCCATAAAAGTTTGATAAATGAAGGTAGTTAATTATCAAAAGAAACTGATTCATTTGTAATAACACCAAATTATCACTAAATTTAAAACGATTATAACATTTGTTTCAAGAAAAATACAAAGGTGTTTGAATTAAATTAGGTTTACAATATTATATATAGATACTATAAATTATTATTGAAATGTTAATTACGTGAAATAAAAACATTAAAATAGTTCAGGTTAAATTTGAAAATAATGAAAAGAAAAAAAACTATCATTCGTGATACCTTAAATTATCTCAAATTTAAATATTTCTATCTTAGAGGTATAAAAATATATAAAAATTGAAATATTTAATGATATCAAAATTTAGAAAAAATCTATTATAACTTTCAGAACAAATTCAAAGAAAACAACATCAAATCTTCAAAAAAAGGAAAAAAAGAAGCAATTATTCGGAATCATTTTAGTTTAATAGATTGGACTTATTTAGTTACGGTGATAAGAAATCAAGTATTTATGACTGTCAAAATTAAGAAAGACAATTTATTTTAATTTTCCAAATACACTTAATGAATTAAGACAATTCTCACAGAAAAATTCTATGCAAAAACAGCAACACAGAATGAATAAACAGAAATATTGCTATTATTTAAATTTTAATTAACAAACGGCACAGATACCACGTAATTTTTTAATGAATTTTATAGTTTTTTATTTTATTAACCATAAAGAGGTTGTTTCTATCCTTACAGTTGAGATCATATGTACGTCACGTTATTTCACTTATAATTGGTCTGTGAGTTAAGCAAATAATTGTTTGCACCAATAATGCTGAATATAAAATTTTGTCCATTAATCAAAATCAAGTAACTTTGTCAGTGGGATTAGTTCTTCAGTGAGCAGTTGGAAAGAAAATTTTGGCCAATACCTGAGTGGGATTGGTTCTTTTAAATATTATTGGAGATTTGTGTCGCTCTTGATATCGCTATTACAAAATAAATACTTATTAATCATCCAGTAGAGATAAATTTATTCCATGTAGCATGTAAATCACATTAAATATTAATATTTGATTGTTTATGCAAGCAATAAATAAATCATAGTACGTGTTTGTATCTATTCAAAAATGTATGCACATATATTTTTGATTTATGAAAATTTTGTTTTTGTTTCTCAGTATTTAAAAATCATTTTGTCCAGTTATTAAACCATTTTTATGAAAAACTTCGTTTGTACACAATATCAAATTTAAATCTTGGTTACTTTGTGTACAGAGTATCAAATATTTTAAAAATTCTTCTGTAAAGCCAAAATTTTTATAAAAATTTTCAATATTTTTATTGTGCGCTACATTTACGAGACACAGATATCCATGGTTTAAAGCAATTTCAGATGAATTCCAGCAATGCGCATGTTAACACAATGCATTTATCCACAGTTGAATAGCTTTGAAAACATTGCATCATTTTCGCTGATGATTCGTTCGATTTGAATTCAAAAAGACTTTGAAGAACATTTTGTACGTATAACATTAATTGTTCCAAGTACACGAAAAACACGACATCGAACGCTTCTGTGGCTGGAACTCTTCGAGAGAATCAAAATTAAAAATACTGTTGAAATTCATTTTATTAATAAACAGATTCCATATATAAAGACCAAAGCATCGATTTGAGAAACTATCTTCCATTGACAGGAGCCATTAGCATCTTGACAATAGAACAGAAGAAATTAGAAAATAAAAAAGACAAAACAAAACATCCACTTTATAGTTTATTTAAATCGGCAAGGGCGATTTAACTATTTTTTATTTATTTCTTTTCTCTAACCTGAATTCTTATTTCAGAAAAATCGAGAGTACAAATATATTCAACAAAATTCTATTTTGGCAGCACATAATCACCGGGACAATTCAGAGAGTACTTTGTTTTAATTACGCATTTTCTTCAGAATTCTTGTAAGGGTACTTCAAGTAAATTTTCTAATTTTAAAATATTACAACATTTTCTAAATTTATATGATTATTTATTATTAATCAGATTAAATTTATTTATTTAGAAAGAAACAATTACGTTAGCTTGGCGACAGTTTCTTAATTGCCATAAAAAGTGCGCTGAAAATAGTATACCTCATATTTGCGAGGCAAATTAAATCACCGATATTTGCAATTATAGATGAAATAGTATAAAATATAGATAATTTTTACAATCAATTTCCACATGTTAGTTCCAATAATGCATTTAATCTAAGAAAGTTATTTATGTAATGATATTGAAAATAAAAATGAATAAAAGTTTTAATATTCAAGAACATATTACATGTTAATTGATACTATCTCGGTTTGTGCGATATTATACTTAACTGAATAAAAACTAAAAATCTGAAAAAAAAAACTATTCATGGATTATATGTAAACAAAAGAGGGAAAAAATAAGCCTTTATTTTAAATTATTCTTTCCAAATTTATAAACTCACTCCAGTTGACCAACATTTTAAAAATTCATTTTTATTTTATTCAAAAACTTACTAAATTTGTTGGAAAATCAAAATCAATGATAAAATAAATGTCCTTTATATGCAAATTAAAAAGGAAAAACAAATACCCGTAACCATGGTAACAAATAATTATTCCACATCCTAGAGAATGACGTGATCCACGCACCATTACTGTATCCCAGTGGACACATTTATCATAAGTTTAGACCAAATAAATCACTAGATTCTATCTTCGACTTCTCAGTATTTTTAAAGAATATGGCTTTTTTAATGCAATAATTTTTCTTATGATAAGATATTTTTCTTTTCATCAGACTACTGAGTGACTGAACACTCAAAAATCTGCCTTTCACTCCCTTTCAGGGTTTTTTTTTTTTTTTTTTTTTTTTTTTTTGAAAATAAATCGTTTTAAACAACGACTTTAAGATATGCACACATACATTCAGTTTAATATATAATTTATCTACAACTTAAGACAGTTATTTAATAAGTTTAACAGTTGAGATCTATCTAAAGTATTAGTTACTACATCTTTACAGACAGTTAATTAAAGTTATTCATAAATATAGATATACTATATATTTGATAATTATGATAATTATCAAATATGCTTCATTTTTTGATACATAATGAAAACTAAATTTTCAAGTTACTTTTTATTTTGTTCTCAGCAAAATTAATAACAAGAATATTTTTGAGTTAAAATTTATACTTATTGTATGTACTTGTATTTCGATTACAAGTCGGTTATTTATGACACTTGCAGAAGCCAAGCCTGCTCTGTCAGGGATTACACGAATGAGGTCAGAAAGAACGTCTTCCGTTTTTTGAATATAGCACCCTCTTACGAAGGTGGAAGTACGACTTTGACTAATAGATATGGGTCTTCCAATTTAGAGATTGAAGCCAGAGAAGACCCATAGCCTGGATCCAACCACCCCCAGAGGGGATTAATTTGGAATGAGAACATGGAAAACATTGCAACTACGACATGTTTTACGTGCTCCAGACGCCATTAGTGAACACGACGAGTCTTCGGCTAAGCCGGGATTCGAACTTACTACCTTCCAATAATGAGAATGACGCCCTTACCAACTAGGCCACCCTGGCCTTATAAGTAAGACATTATACATAAATGACTTACTTATATGGCCCAAGTGGCCTAGTTCTTGTAATCACAGCTATTGTGATCATTTTGTAATAAAAAAATATTTCTATTTTTTGACTACACAGCTCATGTAATCATATTTAAAAATGTCTTCTGTTGTATATTTTAGAATATATGAAACAGAAATATTTAGATCCAATTCCATATAAATATACAAAATATAAATATAAAAACTAAATTATACATTGTTGTTTCCTCATTTTTCTTATAGCTAAAAAATTTGCATGTACATATATGGCGATATAATACTAGCAATTTTTTTTCAGTGTATATAATTTTAAGTAAGGTTAATTTAAGGTAGCACATATAATTTTTTTCTAGATATTTTAAGTCGGAATTATTAATTCATAAAAATAACAGCACATAATTCGATTTCATAGCTAGATATAATTATTTATATAGGATAATAAAATTACATGAAATGTCATTAAATCTGAATTACATAGTTTATATTTTTAACCATAAAGTGGTTGTTTCTTTCGTTACAGTTGAGATCATGTGTACGTTACTTTTATTTATTCGAACACTGGATAATCAATATGACAGTGTGATTCATTTAAATTCATTGCAAAATATTAACTTAAAATAATGTTCAATATTAATTAAGTCAAAAAATTAATGCCAAGATAGATATTTAAGTTTTTAGAACTTAATATAAAAAATAATTCCAAGATTATATGCTTTCTTGCATCTTAAAATACTTTTCGACGACATCGATATATCTTTGAATTCGAACAAACCAATCACCAAAATAGTTATGCCATTCTGAAAATGATATATTTAACTGATTTTTCGGATATATTAAGACATTGACTGTGCATTTTGTGTTTTATGAAGGAAATACTGTTAACAAGGACAATGAATCACTCGATAAATTTATATATCAAGTCTATTCTCACACTTATCAAATAATCCATTGTTAGCGAAGCTATGATGATGTGTCAATAAACTGCAAAAGAATGATTCGACGATTAAAATTTTTCGCCATTTATTTAGTTTGTTCAACAATGATGAGGTGGCAGTATTTTGCAACTATTTCCAAGTAAAAAGATGAATTGTTCTATGAGCATCAAAAGAACAGTTAGAATATAGCTCTTTTTACATTAAAAAACAGCAATCTGCTTTGGAAGTATTCTTTGTCATAACTTTGGTCAATTCACGACAATCTGAAAACACGCATATTTTTTGTTACGGTGATGTTTTTAACATAACAATGTTACGATACAATAAAGCGAGTTAATTTATCATAACATTGATACATAAAATATATCTCAATAGAAAGATAGTTTATGAATCCTTTCTTAAAATTATTATTCATTAGAAGCAAAACCTTAAAACACTCATGCAAATTATAGTATTCATTATTCTACAACAATGTAAAATTCTTTTTGCTTATTTTCATTTTTACGTGTAGCATATACTATAGATGACATCATTCTAATTAGCTAAGAAAAACTATAACTATTATTTGCTAAATAGAAATAAACAGTAAAGATACTGTTAATCTATCTTAATAGGTATATCTAGTAAGTATCTCAATGCAATATAACTAATTACTAACGGAAAACAAAAAATAGCACGATATTTTTCTAAATTCATATTTTTTCAAGACTATTATATTAGTTTGGGGAAAAAGTAATCCATTATTTTTTCGGTAGACGTCTGTAGTGATCGTTATCTCGTGAACAATTTCATATTTATGCTCGTTGGAAAGGTGACATTTGACACTAAAATATCCTCTTTCGGTTTTTTGTTTGATTAATTCAGTTTCGAGTACAAGGTTTTAAAAATGGAAGACAACAAACAGAAAATTCGATACATTTTCGTTTTTCTCTTGTAACGGCGAAAAAAATAGCCGGGTGTCTATAATTGTGAAAGTTGTTTATCGTCCTATATAATACTGTAACAACCAGTTACGTACAATTTTTGTTTCGTCGATTCCGTTCGGGTATTTTTGATGTTAGAGATGCACCTCGCATGTGGATACAGCATCGTCCAAAATGTCTATAAAATATCAAAAATGATCGAAGTTAATCGCATGTCAGCAGTCGTAACTCGCTAGACCTAAAAATCTACATGAAAGCTGTTTTAAACCTTTTTACAAAGCGAATCCAAAAGAAATTACATAAAGTTCACGTAAAAATAATGGATTTCTTTTTCCCCAAACTAATATTTTTTTCAAAGCTAATTCATATGCTAATGCGGGACACGCAAAGGCATTTATTTGATGTTAAAATGTTTGAAAGAAACTACAATGATTCTATTTCATCGTATATTTCATTGAATTTAATTGTTACTGTAATAAAGTATTTAAAATCTGTGTTATGGAAACAAATGACATTTATCATAAATTTATGACTAGGTATAGAAAAATCATTGTTTATGTACATTCAATTCAATGGAAGTATAAATATGGTATTAAAAATTAATTAGATGAAATCTAAAGCAAATAGTACATACTTAACAGAAGGAAAGATTCGTTGAGTTAAGTTATTATTTCAAATAAATAATACAAATTTAATGGTAACATGATATGAAATAATTTTGAAATGATTAATGTAAAGCTAAATTACGTAAACATTTTTTAACATTTTTAAAATAGTAAAATTAATTATAATAAGAAAGAAATCCCATGTTGCAAAAATAATTTGTTATCATTAATCAAATCTTGTACCTTATTTCTAACATGTAAAAATTTATAAACTACAAATCAGCTTATTAATAGTGATCATCTGAACTTTTAATAGTGATCATAGAACTGCTGAAGCTTAGAAATAGGCAAACTTTTTAAAAACTTGCTTAAAAGCCGTAAAAGTGTTAATTACTACATAATACATTAAAAACATGTATAAAGCTTAAATATGTGTACGATAGTTTTTAAAAATTTTTTATTTTCATTTAAGCTTAATACATAAGCATTTTAAATATAACCACTTTATTCCTGAAAGAAATTTTTAGGTTTTATCTTAAGTATATAGTTGCTGGATAGAATTTTTTTAACATTAATTTGGGGAAATTTTAGAAAAATTTAAAAAATTAAGAAAATTAAATAAAAAAATATAAATTTTAAAAAAAAATAAAATAATAAGATTAATATTCTCTTTGAAATCAAACAAGAACATATAGGGTAATTATCATACTCTCATTATTTTGTATAATTATTTCTGTATATAAAACTTGCAAAATAACTTATTTTAATAATCAATCAATCTGTTTCCTTTTTAATCAATTTTGTGTTTGAATTAAATATATTATTTTAAAAATGAACGCTTGTTTTTAGATTTTGATAAGCCACCCATTGAAATACGTAAAAAATTAATTAACCATAAAATCCCTCGAAAATCTTTAAGGCATGACTCGTGATGATAAGTTTATTTTTTCGTAAAAAAACACTCTTAAGATGTACTTTAAAGGAGCGAAATGATAATTTTGTTTTTAAAATACACTAAAGACAAAAA
>JAPDSC010079925.1:0-28178 GCA_026290005.1 Latrodectus geometricus
TAATAATTCAAAAGAAATAATTCATCTCGTGATTTTTCTTCTAAATGGTTTATGAATATTAAATAATTTTAGTCCACAAAATTTATTTATCCCATTTATAAACACTAAATATACTTACTTGCGTTACTTCATTCGTATAGAAAGTTCCTTCCATTCCAATATATATGCTAATAGGCACAAGAAGCAACTGGTAAGGATTTCTTAAGAACTGAACAGCTGCGAAGGCTCGACGAGTAATCAAACGACAGCCACTTCCTTCTTTTACATCGTTTTTTAATGGATCCAGACACAAAGCAATGAGGAGGGCGGATAGGAAACCTAAAACCAAATAGCATCCCACAAGTATTAGTCTTTCGCTCTCTGGTGGTGGCTGAAGATTTGAGTTTGTATCGTTACCACCAAGAGGAAAATTTATGCCGCAATCGGCAGTAGAATTTTTCAACGGAGACGGTGCTGTTCCAGGTTTAAGAAGATAATACGACAGTACATTGCCCCACACCTGGGTCATTTCAGAAAAGATCATGAATATTCCAAAAAAAGTTGCCATCACTGTCTCCAAGTTCTCGGAAATAGTTTCTTGAAATCGAGTGGCTATTTCATCAACATAAAAAGCTTGGGCTGCCACAAAAGGTCCATTTATCAATCCGTACAGAACTGCAGCCGATATCATTATCTCCCACTGGAGATACATATTAGCAGCAATATAAGGACAACCAAGCAACGTACAGACCACGAGAACCTTCTTGCAACCGAATTTTCCAATCATCAAGTCTGGTAAGAACAGCGAAGATACCATGGATAAGCCGTAGATGATAGCTTGCGAAATGTCTCCCATTCCTTCTGCTCCATTCATAGTACTTTGAAGATTGCCTAAAGCCCAGAACCCAGTATAGAATAGAAAATAACACACACTGGCGACAAACAAGTTCTTTAATTGTCTTTTCCTCTTTACTTTCTTGTCATTTTCATTGCGGATGTCAATAAGACCATCAACATTTTGAATCGATGCGTTTCTTGCCACTTCTGGTAATGTTTGATCCATTGTAAAACTATAAACTTACTAAATATTTAATAATATAATGTAAATACTAATGACAGAGTTTATTAATAAGTGACTTATATTAATTAAGGAACATGATTTTGAAAACTGTTAGAGCATTTATTGCGATATTTAACAATATGCACTCTGTCACAATGATCACTACAGCTTTAAATGATGAAAGAAACTTTTCGTATTGTCATTTAACTGATAAATATAAAATGATATCAAAATTTCACGAGATTGACTATCATGATAAAAAGATATGAATTAATATTTTAACACATTACTATCATTTTTATCGCAATAAAACTAAAGGAATTCATCATGTTATACGATGAAATGATAAAAGATACAGGTAGGGAACTTTTAAATAAAATTTTTGTGTGCTTGGTTTAAGCTTTCGGTTTTCTAAGATTTCGAAATTTGCAATAATAGGAGGAAACAGAATTTCATCACAAGTAATTGTTTTGAGAAGTTCATTTTGCAATCGCTTTAAATAATAAAATAAAAATTACAATTTCGAACTTTTAGTAAATCTTTTTCTAAAGTTATATTAATTTAAATCATTATTTACGAAACTTAATTAAAGGCGAAAGTGCAATTCAACTCACTCTAATTCGATCTTTTTTTCTTCTAGATACAAAAGCTAGGGACAGTGTACCAAAAAGTAACAGCCAGGCCAATGGAAAGCGAGGGTGAAAAGGAAACTAGATGACGTCACTTCAGAATTAACAGCTACGCAGATTTCCTCCGTGAATAAGAGAAATATTTCATCACATCATTTCCGATGCGTGTTTAAACATCAAAAAGGGCAGAATTTTGTACATTATTTTACAGATAAAATAGCTAAAGCTACAACTAAAAATATAAGATTCTGCTATGTAGATTAAATAATCCTTAAACTAAGAATTTCCGAAGTTATAAAAGCATATTTAGAAACATTTCACATAATGCCACAACGAAATTTTCTCAAATACATATTTTAATAAAGTTATCCTAAGATAAAAAGTGGTACATTTAAGGCGATTAATCTCTTCATTTGGCGCAGTTTTGTAAATATATTTAAATACATTTCCTGATAAACCCGAACCAAGTCGCAAATATTATAGCCTATACACCAAACTATCTAAACTATTCATAAATTGCGAAATTAGATTACAAAACTCAGACTTTTATAATGATTAAATTACTGGAATTATTGATTAAGAAACATAATTATCAAAGAAACATAATTATCGAATTATGTATGCGCAGAAATTAATTTAAATATTTATATAAATAAATAAATATGTTATATAAATTATATAAAAATAAATTATATAAATAAATATGGACCTCAAAACTTAGATTGTCTCATCGCAATGATAAAACAAACCATAACTTTTAAATTCTAAAATACATGTTTGTTCTTTTAAAATGTAATGTTATAATGATACCTATAAACTATTTTTGTTATATTTTACTTCCATTGTAAGTTAATTAAATTATAATTAAAATTAAATAAAGTTATTATATCAAATTAGTATTTTCACGATTGAAGATGATACATAATTAATTTATAAGCCAATGATTGTTTTCCACAGTTAATTTCGTGTACATATTTATATAATTAAAAATAGATAGAATTTCAAATTAGAACTTCAAATACGGAATAAATTCTTTCGTGAACTACATATATAAAAACAAACATGGTTGCAATTTTTTTAAAAGAAAATATTGCTTCAAATTAGCTTTGAAAAGTATTATTCAAAGTTTAAATTAAATTAAAAAAATTTCTTTAAATTAAAGAAATTAAGTAATTAAACTTTCATTTAATTACTATTTTTCCAAAAATAATAATCTAATGAAATCAATTTTTATCATCTTTTAATCTTGATATAAGCTAATATTTTAATCTCAAGAAACTTTTTCATGAAAAACGATTTTCAAGATACAGATTTTTATATTTTCCGAATGAGAGGTGGAAAAAAAGGGAGAAAAGAATAGAATTTCACGAAAAAATCAGTCCTTAAATATTTTTTTCAATATATTAATAAAAGTGAGAATTTTGAATAAAATGCTCAATTTTAATTAAAAAATTCCCAGGGTTATTATATGTATAAAATATACTTCTTTCTCTCATTATAGAGATGTAATTTTCAGAAATACAATCATAAAAAATGCATACAAAGAAAATTAATATTGTAATATTATTGATATGATGTAAAAAATATTAAATTATATCTAAGCAAAAAGAACTATCTATTAACACATATTTATATATCATAAGTAAAAATTAATAATTTTTTAGACAATTTGAAGCAAAAAGAGATTAATTTAAACAAGATTCTACATTTCTCAAAGCCATATAAGGAAAATAACTGTAAAACAAGATAGCTTCTTGCACAATAAATAAATAAATAAATAAAAGTAAAAATCTCAGGAAAAACTCTTTTGCAACTAAAATTATAAATGTGAAATTTCTTTAAAAATAATTTACTTTTTTGATTGAAGTAAAAATTAGAATAGTAATACTTATGAAAGATGATGAAATTCGTAAAGCTAAAAAAAAAAATTATCCAAGTGCAATTAAAACTGTAGAAGTGATTTTTTTAAGAAAAAATACTTTTAATAACAATAAAATGAAGTTTATAGATAGAATGATTCATGTATAAGCGGATAAGCTACTGAAGGCCACCGAATTTTTCCAGGTGCACTTGAAAATGCCAAAATCGAATTTTGTTTATAGAGAAATGAACGTACTTGTGATAGATATAAAAGTTTAGATTTATGACACTCTTTAAGTACGTATTCTTAGAAGGAGAAGTTAAAATATAATTTTAACATTTATACTCTACTGCAAAATGGTACGTATTCAGTGAATATGTGTTTGATTTATGCAGCAGATTCTCAAAGAAAAAGCATACAAAAAATCTCATCAAAATATTTCTATATTTAAAAGAATATTATATAATTATTCCAAATTTTTTTCATAGTATTGTTTCAACTTTTCAGCAAAATGAAAGATCTTGAGTCTCAATATTATAAATTTTACATTTTTTTAGTATAATTTTTAAAACTATAATTTTGTTTTGTTTAATTTTTAAATAGCGTTTAAAAAATCACATTTTTTATCCATTCTGTAATCGACTAATATACTTTTTAAAATTTAAACTTTTTAATTCCTTGATTTCAACTTAATTTTTTTAATAAAGTAACAAAAAATTTATTTATTAAAACCAGTTCCTTATTTTTGATACCTTAAAAATTATCATAACTTATGCTGACTACTCCGTCTACATTCAGTTTTATCTTTTGTCGGAATTTCTGGTAACACTATTTTTTGATTGACCTCATTAACCGTTTGAGTACTGAATTATGTGAAGATTGATTTGAATTGAGTAAGCATTTGACGCGAGTCTCTCTCGTGAGATGTACCCAAAGGGTTAATATCTTCCCATAAATTCCAAAGTGTTTATCATTTGTTTAGCATAAACTGAAAAAGAAAGCTCGCTTTTAAAACATGATTTTTCTAAACTCGTCCTCTTGTTTATTTGGACTTGAATTGAAAATTGAGTATAATTAGAAAATTAAAGCTGTTATATATATATATATATATATATATATATATATAGATTGATTGATTGATAGATAGACATGAATATCATTTCGCATAAATTTGGTTATTGTTTACAATACAATAATTCAAATTATTGAACTGTAAACAATTACCAACATACAACATCTTGCATCGAACATAGAAGTAATATTTTTCTTGTATGTTCGATAATGCTTGTATATAATATAAACTTTGGATTCGAGTAAACTTGAATTAAATATAAGCTTTGCAACTTTAAAATCACTTAAGTAAAAAAATCATAAAAAACTCGACTCTCTCTGTGATATCAGATAAAAATACTTAAAATAGATGAAAGCGGTGAAATATATGTTTAGTCTCTCAATACATCATTTAACTGATATAAATTTTGATAGTTAGTTATGTCAAAACTCTTTCAATCTGAGTCATCCAATAGCGTGACTGTCTTATATAACAGTTAATGTTATTGGCCATCACAGTTCATATAACTGCTCATGTGTTAAAATTATTTTCAAGTGTGTCATCTCTAATAATCTTACGCAATATCTATTTCTATTTCTACAAGCAATTATAACTTTAAGTAGTATATTTTCTTTTGTACAATTTTTAATCTTTTGTCATGATTTACAACTTATGATTATTTTGAATAGAACTACTGAAATAAAAGTTCTAAGCAATTTTCTTATACGATTTTTAAGTATTCTGCGTCATCATTGTTTTGAATTAAGTTATTAAAATAAAAAGACTGGTATTATTTTTAATCCTTTGTGTCACGCCTTGATGTGACTATTTTGCAATCATAAAAAATAAAGATTGTGTTTCTCTCTCTCTCTCTTGTATAATTTTTAATCTTATTTATTACGACTAATTACTTGTGTCACGATCATTCTAAACCCTAAACTATTGTTAAATTACATGGAAAAGAAAACTTATTTCCGTATTTGTGAGAATTTATATATATGCTTTTTAAGGTTACTAGAAGTATTTTATATATTTTTTTTAAGCACCTAAGATAAAATTCATGGCATTTCAAATCTATAAAATTATTCAAATTTAAAAAAAAATAAATTAATAATAATAATAATAATCACTGATCATTTCTTGAAGTTAAAAAAAAATGTTGTCACAGCATTTTTGAGCTAAAAATAATTCAATTTATTGACTTCTTTAAGCATGTGATTTAAATTCCCTCCTAATAACAATAAATATGAGTAAAGAATAAGAACTATAGTTAATCAATGTCAATTTAATTTTTATAAACAAAATTTAATACATTTAGCAATGAATGTAGACAAGAAAATAAAATAATAAAAACTTTAAAAGGTCATACTGTCTGTACAGAATTTGACGTCATGGAAAATACAAAGTTGTTCGCTTTATTTTCTTAATACTATTCGAAATTTTCTATTTCCGTGTTTCTATTTTAACCTTGTACATCCTCCATAATTTAAGAACACACGTATTTGTACGAGGTGTTCCTTGTCTCGCGTGACCATTAAACTTCCCGTATCCACTACTGAATGCAAATCAGTGACGATTAACTATTCAAATTATTAAAGAAAACTAATTCACCTTATAATTTAAATCAGAGACAGTTTTAGCTCTTGCGAGGCCATTCGGAAACCTTCACTGCTATTCTCGCCCATCGACGTCATTTTTACTACGCCCTATCCTTCCATTTTGAAATTAAATTGCCAATTAAAATTTTTAAATTTCGTGATTTGTAGAGGCAAAATTTTCTAAAGTAAAATAATATGTTAGTTTTTATAAATCAAAGATTAAAACAAAGATAAATACATATTAATACCATTCCTTTTATATCTAGTTACATATGATTACAGAATTATCAAAATATGGCATCAAGCGGTATGTAAAAAATTTTAATAAGACAGGTAGGTATTGAATAAAAAATTAGCAAAAAGAAATTTGTCGTGGGGATTTCGATCCGTTTATTTAAATTTAAATAAGGATGAAGCCTACAATTATTTTTTAAAGATTTACATGTTGAGTTTTAATTATTAATATATTATTTATTTTTAGACTTAGAAATCACATCCCTCATCATAAAATCAATGGATCTCAATGGATCTAGCTTTTTCTCTTTTCGTATCATGACGTCAAGAATCATGAAGAGAAAATGCTTATCAAAACAAAAAAATTATACAGAAGAAAAAGAACTTTTACAAAGACAACGTGAAATACTTGTTAAGCTATCTTACAGCAGCCTTCAGTTTTTATAGGACATTTACTTTAAGACGTAAAATAATATTTAATCCATACAAACAGATATATTTTAATGTAAGTAGTAAAAACTCTTTATTCAGTTGCCCGAAATCTTGGCCGGGGTTAAATTGTGAAGTTTCACTTAACTCAAAAACTTTACAGTCATCGGTCTCATGTAAGATGTCGGTCTCTGGCTAATTAAAAATAGCTTTGTTTCATTTTGAAAATTTGCTTATAACTTCTCTAATTAATTTAAAATATAA
This sequence comes from Latrodectus geometricus, assembly GCA_026290005.1. NCBI lineage: Eukaryota > Metazoa > Arthropoda > Arachnida > Araneae > Theridiidae > Latrodectus > Latrodectus geometricus. The sequence goes on from JAPDSC010079925.1 coordinate 7,106, forward strand.
TAAAATCTGAGCTGAACGTCATGTAAAGTTGTTTATCCCGCAATTACAGCATTCCGCGGAGTGGAATGTTTCATTAATCAATGAAACATTCATCAATCAATGAAACATTTTACTTAACAAATAGCACACACACAAAACAATGATACATTTAATTTAAATAAAAATGAAGGTATTTTATTCTCCTTTTTCGTTACTTATTCTCCTTCAAAATTTTATGCTTACTTGAAGTTCTTTTAATTTAATATGCGTATTTTATTCGAAAACATTTGAAATTTATATATCCTAACAGTTATCAACTCGTTATCAAACACGAACAATCAGAACGTATTTCAAAACATCATATTTTTTAAATATTTATTTTTTGGTTGAAGGTTATTTCTAAATCGTCATCAAAAACTTTCGTGAGCGAAATTTTCAATACAAATTATCTTATCAGATAAAAAACATTTACAATTTTGAATTCACTAGATATGTTTCTCGTCTTTAGGATATTTTTAAATGTAAATAAGTATGATCTAGTTCATGAAATTATAAAAAACGTTCCCGAATATTTGTACCATGATTACAATTGTTAAAAAATAGGAGCAAAAGATATTCAAAATTGATGTTAAGCATATAAGGTGTTGATCGCAAACGTAAGTAGGTAATTTTAACATTTCAACTTTCTAATATTTTTATTAATGTTTTAATAATTGAAAAATAAAAATTTGGAACCATTAACAATGGAAGGATTTAGGGCTAAATAAAAAGTGATTACGGGAGAATTTTATTTTGAAAACAACCGAACGAAAGAGATTTTTCTGAGCAATCCTCTCTGAAGTATTTGCATAAAAAAACGTATATTTTTTAAAATCATTACAAAAGAACTAATCACATGTTTTTGAGGTACAGCCTCAAAGACTAAACCAGCAGCTGAAGAAGGACACCTGAGAGGAAACATCTAAACACGTGTAAGAAAACATCTGAAAAGAAGCGTCTAAGCAGGTGAAAGAGAACATCTGGGTTGAAGTCAGGGTTTTAAATAGTGAGACTTAATATCTATAATGGAAAAATTAAAAACATCTTTTTTCAGTAATTAAAAAAAATTACAGAACATAAATAAAAAGAATTGTAAAATTCCTTTAGAAAGCTGGACAAATGCAATCTCATTTTTCAAATCAAGGAAGTCCAGAGTTCCAATTTAATTCAAACTCAGAAAAAAACAACCTTTACATAACAAAATATTCCTTACAAAAAATAAGAATTGCGTTTTGGACATAAAGAATATATCTTTCAAAAGTAATAGAGATCCATAGATTTTGTCATAAAAAAACGTTATTATATTTCAAAATCGCTTCCCAGCTTTTAGAACATTTGTAGAAAATCAAAGACTTTCAGTTGATATAATTTTTCATTTAATATTAGATTATTTAAATCGATATCAACGTATGAAAATAAATTTTTTAGGTGAATTACAATTAAGCAGAAAATAATGCATATAAAAATGAATATGTTATAACAATGTGGCTCATTGAACATAACACAATTGTTAATATGTACACATAAGAATTAATTAAAATTATAATAGGATCTTTGAATAAATCTGTAAAATAATAGCGAAACTATAATATTCGCCAAAATTTTATACAATAAAGTAATTGATTAACTATTAAATACAGAAAAAGTCCCGAATGCATGCACATTATACTTAAAACATTAAATTTATTCACTGGAAATTTTCTAAACTGCTGTTAGTTATTTCAGATAATGATTTTGCTCTGATAAATAATAGATGAATGTACATTAATTTATAAACATGACAGATATAGTTTGAATTATGTCTGCACTAGTATATTACATGTTTGTGTGCCTTAGGTGTATGTTAATATTAGACATGACGGAGAAAGAGAGGTGAAACAAATTATACCTGTATTAGCATTTTTTTTTTTTTTTTTTTGCTTTACATGTGTTGTGTGTATTAATATAAAGCAAGACAGAATTAGAATGAATCATGGTTTTACTAGCATATATTTAATATTTGTATGCATTGCATATGTGTTGATATAAAACACTACAGGGAAAGTACAGATTATACCTGTATCAGCATTTCCCATAATTCTATGCGTTACACGTAAGTTAATATAAAAACATGACAGACACAGTATGAATCATGTCTGTACAAACATTTTTCATACTTTATGCTTTGAGGGATATTTTATTTTGAAACGCAGTGGCGCTACTATGAGTTACAGCTTTTAATCAACATATTTTTATATTTGTATGCAGCGTGTTTATGTTGATAAGGCATGTCAGAAGCAGTAAGGGTTATACATGTACCAGATATTTCTGTGAGCTGCATGTTTGTAGATACAAAACATGGTGGAGACAATACAAAAAATGTCTTATCAATATATTTCACATTGCGTCTGTGTATAGACGTGGCGAAGGTAGTATGAGTTATGCTTGTACTATCATATTTCATACTTGCGAATATATTGACTACGTTTCACATAAGTTTCCCGAAACTAAGATTATCCACTAAGTTTCGTTGAAACCCACTAGTAGAACAGCGCTCTTCTGAGCGAAAGGTACCGGGTTTGATTCTGGTTATTTTTGAACGAAGGGAAAATGGATATTGTGCATATGTCTTCTGCATGCAAATCTGTAAGTGAGCGTACTTGGTAAGTTTTCGACCTTTGCGACAAATGAATACGTACCTGTGTGAAAAATCTTCCTGGAAGGCAATATACGCGGTGGGTATTGAAAATGACTTACAACAGCTTTAACCTGTGTCTACTACTTGGTGTGAAAGGATACCCGGTTCCAAATTTAAAACGATTTTAAAAGCTAGAAAGATAAATTAATAAAATGCCACAGGTTTTAAATAATTTTTCAATTCTTAATTATTATTTTTACATAAATTATATAAGTTTACCTCGCTCTTAATTGACAGGGTCCAGAAACCAATATTGTACAGGTAAAATCTATACTTACGAGTATTTTAGAGGGCTCGGATTATTATTTTGAATAAAGAGAAAATATACAATTACTTGGAATTTTTTAAATTATATTTCGCTTTTTATTTTATGTACATAAGACGGTCAAAAATCTCTTAATTTTTTCCTTATGTCTCAGTTTCTGAGAAATTGACATAAAGATTCTCATTAATCAAAACAATAAACCAGTTTTCCGAGGAGGAAACTAAATTTTTCTCTTCGCTTTTATTTAAATTGTGGTTAAATAAATGCTTTCATTATCCAGACACATTTCTCAAAAATGTAAACAATAATTAATAAACAATTATGTATCTTAATATTTGAATATTGAAACTTATAACAGGCATTTTATAAAAACGTCTTTCATTGAAACTGGTTCAGAAAATAAAGATTCTGCATAACAACAAACTTCTCTACCATAACATACCATCAATTATTTTTTAAATTTATTTTACAATACGTGAGTTGAATACACATTTCCGTTCGCTGGCATTGACCTCAAGGCTGAAAAGAAAACTTCTTCGAGGCCGACGAGAGTAGAAAAATTATGACGCTTTACATTTAAAAAGGTAAACAAACAAACACGTGACATCTTACCAATTAAAATTACAATGAATGTGGGGAAAAATTTAACTAATTGCATAGCAACAATTTTTCATATTCAATTATTTTAATCAGTGAATAAATAATTTATATATTTATAATATTTTTGTGTTCACGTCTCATTAAAGATACACAATGAACTAGTATAAGTAACTTTATGGAATGTGTCAGAATATAGAAATATATGATGTGGTGTGGAGTTGACACCTATGAGCCAAAATCACCTCTCCAAATTTCCATATCAAACCAATAGAAACATAACGCAGCGGTAACATGCATGTCTCAATGTCTTTGTAAAGGATCAAATCAGCTTCTTTAGGTCAAGAAAATAGTACAATTTAGCAATCGATCTATTATATTAGATGGCAGTGAGTTTTTATTACTATTAAATAAATGATACGACATTTATACACAGATGTAAACCAATACTTAGTATATACTTAGATATATACTCCATACTTAGAAGATTATGTGCTCTAATGTTTGAATAGTTTAACTATTACCTGAATAATTTAATTAGTAATGTCTTATAAGAAACTAACATATAACAAATTACAATAAAATAAACGTAAGAAATTATTATTTAAATTTCACAACGAATCAAATTATTGTTCTACTATATTTTTATGAGGAAAATATTCTTCACGCCATTAAAAACTAAAATTGAATGATATCTATTTCAATTTCTAACCTTAAAAAATAAACATACTTTAATTTTAATGTTTTTAATGTAACAGTGAATTCGTAATAAACTATTGTTATCTTCATAAAAAAATCTACCTATTTTATTTATTTATAAATATTTCCCGAATTTTTCATTCCTTGAAGAATATATAACAGTATATTTATCAAATCTTGAAATTTCTATAAAATCAAAATGTGCTTAAAAACAATCGTGTAGTGAAGTGACGGATATTCAACTAATCACAAAAAATACATTTTAAGTTATGAATTATAGTATTTGATGTGATATAAATAAACGTGTATATAATGTTGCATTGTTTATTATTTTAAAAACATACATAAACGTTTTTAAATTATTTTAGCATATATCCATATTAAAAAGAAATTTCAAGTAAACTGCAATTGATTGTAATAACATATAGCTTATGATTCTAATTGAAAGTACAAAAAGAAAAAGAATATAAAGGTAAAAAATTAAGACAAAGGGGAGAAAAACATTTTAGTAAATTCCGTGATTTACGATTTGTGCAACTATTATTTGAATATAAATTATTAAATTTTATTAACAAAATTACTGTTTTCAAGAAAAAAAAATGCATCACAAAATGATATTAATCTCATATCTATATACATTTTCCTTTAAATATAACCCATGCATAATGATGAATATTATTAAAGAAAAAATATAAATGAGAAAAATACCATTTTTATTGAAAATACAAAACATTTACTATATACTTGGGTTTGTGTGCTCCAATAGAATATACAAAACAATTCACACATTTCAATAATAATGATTCTTTTAATAAATTCATTTTCTTTTGAAATTATCCAAGAGATAAAAAATTTTAAATATTTTAATTGTACTATTCAGTTTTAGATATTTTAAAAGATTGTTAATTTATATATAGACTCTTTTTCTCATGTGATCAGCGCTCAACTCTTTGTTTTAGAAGATAGTGCGTTCGATTCTCATCTCGGGCGTAGATTTTAAAAGTGGTTCAAAATCCACCTTAAACTATAAGTTTTATATAAATACATGAAAGAAATGAATGGATAATTAAAAACGAAATCAAAACTGTTTTAACACCTCACATTATCCAGCGTGCTAAATAATACTATTCTACACACGAAACTTAATTATAAAGATACGGTAATTCAATTTAATGACAGAAATCAGCAATGTTACAATATTTTGATATTTTTAAAAGATAATCAGATAAATTGATCATTGTTTGATTTTAATTAATAAATTTTATAATTATCATTCCTTAAAAGTAATTTTTTGTATTCTTTAAAGCTTAAAACGAATTTTATAAAATTGTTGCTACATTCAAAAAACTTGTAGGGAAAAAGTTCTGAAACTCAAATTATTAACTCTTATAATAATTGTTTGTATTAGTTTTTAACAAAGTAAAATCGTTTTCACTAATAAAATTTTTTGATGTGACAAAAATATTTCCAAATGTAAATTTCAGTTTTTCAAACGTATATCGTAGACATCAATATCCCAATCAAAATTGCACTTTATTTTTAAAAAAATGGTGAAATGCTCGATATGACTTTATAATTAATAAAAGCAACATCATCATTAACTAAAAACTTTAGAAATACTCACTAATTTCTGCTAAGCACTTTTAAAATAGTTTAACATATCATTTACAACTAATTATCGAACATATAGAAAAATTTAATCAAACTAATATGATAAACATACCTGAGTGAACTCTCCTGTATAAAATGCAAGTTCAAGGCCAACAAAAGTTGTTATAGGTATAAGAAGTATTTGATTAGGAGTTGTCAACTGTTTGGCAGCAGAGAACAGTCTTTCAAGAATAGATGAACAACCCTTTCCTTTACTGGGTTCGATGTCATTTTCCAACTTGTCTGTAAACAATCCCATTAAGAAAACAGCAACTACATTACTTAGAACATACATACTCACTAATAAAATACGCTTGTCTTGCGAAGGAGGCTGAAGATTAGGATTCGTATTGTTTAGCGTTCTGTCGAAATCAATTCCACATGTCAAATTTGTATTATTATGATGAATTGGAGCAATACCAGGACGTAGAATGTAATAAGACACTAAATTACCCCATATCTGGGTGTTTTCCAAGAAAAATGAAAAAATTCCAAAGAATTTTGCGATAGTAGTCTCCAGCGACTCGGAACAAGTCAGTTTATTGTAACGCAAAGCCATTTCGTTCACATACATTGCCGAAGCAGAATTAAGAGGTCCAATAGCGAATCCCATCAAAACAGAAGCTGGTATTATAGTATCCCATCTTGGGCTAAAGTTTGAAGCTATGTATGGTAAGCTGCCTAGAAGCATGACAATTATGATTCTTTTACAACCAAAATTTTTAATTAGAAAATCTGGCAACAGCAGAGCTGAAGCCATAGAGCAAGCGTATATCACGGCCTGGGAATCCATTCCTAAGCCCTTAGCAGAATTCATGGTGCTCTGAAGATTTGAAAGGGATTGAAAACCAAAGAAAAATATAAAACATGACATACCTAAAACAATTAGGTTACGAATAATTCGTTTCTTACTCATGTATGCGTGGTCCCTTGGTTTTAATGCAACAGATAATCCAAGAGAAACATCTTGGTTAATACTCGAATGAGTTAACAATGGATTTGTCTCTTCCACATAATACAAACCTGGTTCTTCTTCCATCATACTGATAACGTATTTTTTTTTTTTTTTTAATTTATCATTTCATTTTTTTTCCCAATTTTTTGTAGATATCTAAATTTTAGAAAAATGCCTTACAAAACCCATTCGTGATAATTGATAATTTAGAGGTTATCTTTCAAATAATAAGCCAACATTTGAAAAACAAATTAATTTTTTGCGAATCGTTAAATAAAGTAGCTGAAGAGAATTCTTGATTTGTTGACACTAGAATAAGAACATCCGAGTAAACGGCGTCAAAACAGCTTTCCAGTTACTATGATTGAAGGAATTAACAATACAAACACAACACGTTTGAGAATTATTTAACAAGCACAAGATATTTAAAAACTCCTTAAACGTTAACGGATCTGGAAATTTGAAGGCTGGACAACTTCGCAAGCAGTTGTTGATGTGACGAAAGAAATAAAGCCAATGCCAAGAAATAGAAATAAAGAAGTTTCAGTATGTTATTACAAAACTCATAAAAGTGCTCTGAGTCAGGCGGATCGAAAGAGTTGGCGTTTTGCCAAAAAAAAAGTAAGTAGAATGATTTTTATAGTTTGTGTTCTACGTCACTTCACAGGAAAAAGAGTCTGTCAAGGGAAACGAGTCGAGAGAGAATTGTTATTCTGCTTTTCATCTGCCATCGGTACGTGAGTTCTTTTACAAAAATCATCATATTCATGACCAAAGATTAATGAAATATTAGACTTCTGCTGCAATTATTTTTCTTTAGAGAAAATTTTTTTCTTAAAAAACTTTTGTACTGGTGTTTTCCCTGAAAAAAATAGAAAGAAAAAGTTAATGAAACGAAATTTTAATATTTACATCTTTTCCACTTTAAATATTCATATTTCACAGATCTCAGTATATTATTAATGAATTTCAAGGATTCTTAATTTTTTAAGTTCTTGTGATTAATATTTTGTTTTAGATAAAAGCTATACATCTTTACTCCTTGAATATACGTTAACTAAATTTGGTACATTTGTTATTAAATCTGACATCATTGCCGAGTCATAATAACAAACATTATTCAGTTTGTTTGGTACGTATTTATATTAATCATGATTTAGGTAAGAAATTTTAAGCCATTTTAAATATTAGCAAAATTATATAGAATACAAAAACATTTTTTTAATGTTTGTTTAAATTTCCAAAAAGATTGAAACACAAAGAATTTCGATTTTTTCCAATTTAAATTTTTCATAGATCGAGTTAAATAATTATTTTATCTCTCACAATATATATATATATATATATATATATATATATATATATATACGTTTGTATATCGTGCCGTACCCAAGATAAGACCGTCAGGACACGTTCCATAGGTACCATTATAAAGTGTGAAAATAAAATATTTTATTAACTATAAATAATATAAATAATTTTAATTTTAAATTATAATTAAAATTTTAAAAACTTATGAAAACAAATTTTAATTTTTGTTTTGAACAAGAAAGTTTTGCCATTAATATGTAAAAAATAAAAGTGATTATCAAAATAATGGAAACACTTGTGAATAAAAGTGACATTTAAGAATTCTCTTTGTAAGCATTAAAATATAATCTTAGCTACCTGATTTTTTTAATATAAAAAATACATATGTTTGGTAATATGAGAGAGCTTTAGCAGAGTTGTCAACGCTTTGAATTTCTGTCAGAAACGTAAAATGTTAGACCACACAGATTTTCAGAGAGACCAAATTGTAGGACCATCTGGAGCAACAGTGACATGTTTTTTTCTTATTGTTCCATGATGTGGTTGTACAGTTTTGTAAAATCGACCTTACAATATTTCTGTCTTTCTATACGTTATCCATGAGAACTGACATTTTGTATGGCGCTCAGTATGATCCTCAAGAATCCAATTGTTCTATATTTGCATGATGTCACTATTTTATTTTGACCAGTATAGTGTTAATAACACTGAACGATAATCCATTCGCAATACGTAATGAACCTGTTTCAGTCGAATTCTAACACTTGCTGATAAGCATTTCTTATTATTATTTCGAGGCATGAAACTAATGCCTTCATTGAGATATATAAATATATTCTTTGAGCTGTCAAATATAAAAACTTTGAGCTGTCAAATGATTTCCGAATGAGAAATGTGTGCACAGCACAACTTTTCTTTCTTTCCAGTACTTTTAGATATTGTTTATTCCTCCTTCAGCCAGACGTACTGAAATTCTATTCATTTGTATATTAAAATATTTTTCTTTCATATGGTTTTGATGTTCATGAAATCATTCCATTTTGATGTTGCAATTTTAATGGTCAGCAATATATATGACAGCATCTTGTCTCCTTTGGGTAATAATTTTAGTTCCTGGGATAGCAATACGAACATAAATTATTTCCATATATTTTTAAATAAATCATCTTATTACTTTAATGAGAGCCTGAGAAGAAACTTAGAATACATTAGAAATTAATACAAATAAGCATGATACAAAAATAGAAGTATTAAAAACAGATGAAATGAAACATACTTAACAAAATAGATATATATTAAAATCAACATACAAAGGAAGGAAATCTGTTCTTTATAAAGAAATTGAATGCATTTATTTTGCACCTGCATGTGGCTGATAAAATCATTTTCCCAATAGAGCTACAATTAAAAAATAGTAATAAATAGTAAAAAATAAAAAGATAAAAATAGTTTATTGTTACAAGAAAGCTTCGTCATTAATATTAATATTATTTTTCTCATTAATATTCTTATAAAAGAAAGACTACAGGTGTGTGTATGGTGAAAAAATGAAAGTGAGGGTTCTAATAGTATCAAATTATTTTTCTTCATAGCTTCAAGAAGTTGATAGAGCAATAAAATATATAAACATGAAGAAGCTATATCTACAGTTGAAACAAGTATGATTCAACCTTTTCCAGAACTTAAGTAAAAAAATTTTCAATTTTTTCTCTGACATTATTTAGAGATGGAAGTTTTTTTGCCAATACGTACTCACATGATATTACTTAATTTCTTAATTTATATCAATGTAAATTGACTCTCTGCATCAGCTGCTATACATTCCTGAAAGCACGCTATCAGATTTGTACGTAAACAAAACGATATTTTTATTGAAAAATAAATAATGAGAAACATCTCAGCAATTGAATAGTAATATATTTTGATCTTGCATAATATACTTCCAAGAACAAAATTACTATCTTTAAAATATTTGATATTACTATATTTTTTAACAAAGAAATAGATGTACATTTACATTACAATAAAGTACAGTATCAAAATTTGTTATTTCATGAATGCCATTCTTAAAAAGTGATTTACCTTTAAAATGTGGTATTTATTGATAATTACCTTCGTTGGTTATAATAATAATTTGTTGAAATTATTAAAACTTTCCGCGCTGTATAACGGATTATTCGCCATAATGGACAATATAAGAACTTTACAATAATATATATTTCTTATACTTGTATTTTTTCTCATAATGATAGGAATTTTAAAGATACTTTCTTACAATAGTAATTTTGTGAGAGTTATATACAAAGAGAGACAGTCTTTCATGACTTTTGTTTAACTTGGCTTTAGAAAAGGTTATAAAAGATTTTAAAACAAATACTAGCGGAACAATTTGCTGAAACCACTTCAACTATATTTTCTTTTTCTTTTTTTTTGTGCTGGTGATATTGATATTATTGGGCGAATTATATTAGTTATCATTTAAGATTTTACTTCACATGAGAATGCCACAGAAGATCTGTGTTTATCCATAATGAAAATAAATTTAAATTTATGATTGCAAAAAATAAAAAATAGACACAGGCCCTCTGAAGATCAATAACTACCCATTTGAGAAATTTAAATACCTGCGTATATTGATCTCAAGTGCAATAACTTAAAATCTGAAATTAAGAGCAGACCATCCATGACTAAGGGATATTTATGGTCTTCGATCCAAATAAAATATTAGTTCATTAGTACTGAAACAAAATAATTTTATAAGACCATGGTGAGATCTGTTCTCCTGTATGAGAGAACTGACAGGCTTTGAACAGGTATGAAGAAGATCGTTTATTGATTTTTGAAAGAAAAATCATAGGGAAGATTTTTGAACCAATTATGCAAAACAACATTTGAAGAATCGACTACAATCATGAAGTAAATAAAAAGTAAAGCGAGTGAACAAGTATTCTGAAAGTGGCAAAAGCATCTCGCGTAAGGTTGGTGAACCACATATTTAGACATGAGAACACGTTTCTCACAATAAATAAATAAATATAAAATATAAAAAAATAATAAAACGTTTCGCGAGCGGAAATTAAAATTATGAAAAATAAGACTCCTGACTAGATGGCTAAATGATGTAAGAGCAATGGAATTGAGCCCATGGAAGATCATTGCACAGGATCGATCAATAAGTGAAATAATAGGCTAGAGAGCCTTTTCTGTCATATTCAAATAGTTTTATATTATCCATATTACACTCTTCTGCAAAAAAATCAGAGCGCCATGAAGGAAGCGATTCTTTCAGATAAAATTGATTATGTATATAGCTCATACACAGATTACAAAATGATTAAGAAATCAAAATCCTAGTACCTGCTCACGGCTCACAATCACCCATTGAGTGTTCAAATTAGTAGTTAGTCTAACCACCCCTAGCAGCAATGCATGGCTTAAAGTCGTTGTGGAGAAGAGTGAGAGGCTCCCACTATCATCACATGACACATTCTGCCAAGTATTCATCAGCTGTTGCTGTTGATCTGCTATGTTATTTGGTGTCCGAATCTGGTGGCCTACCCTGTCCCAGAGATGGTGAAAAGTCTGGTGACCTTGCTGGCTATGGAAGAGTATCAACAACACGGAGACAATGCAGAGATATGCGAGCGGTATGTGGCCTGGTATTATCTTGTTGTGAACTGGCCCCAAGATGACGTGCCATGAAAAATAATGTAACCGGCAGCAGGATGATATCACCATATTGTTGAGCTTCTAAGTTGTTCTAAGGACAACTAAAAATACCTGCTGTCGTAAGAAATAGCACCCCAAGCCATCATACCAGGGGTTATGGTTGTATGCCTTTGTAAGACAAAGAGTGATTGGAACTGCTGGCGCCGTCCTCTCCAGATGCGAACATGTTGGTCATCTGCTTCAAGAGTGAAGTGGGATCCATTCCTGAGCACCAGTATCTCATATCACTATGCCAGATGAGATGCCAGTTTAATCTCAGCCATGATGATCGACTGAGACACCACTCCAGATGATTCCACTGATGCTGAGGAGTCAAGGGTAAACGTCTTAAAGTCTTCTATGACCATAACTCCACCTCAGGCAAGTACCGTGCGATGGTGGACGGTACCACGAGAGGTATAGATGAGACTGTAGTGCGTTAAATGGTCAACAATGATACCGTTAGGACGGGCCTGGTGAACAATCATTCTATCTTTCCTCTCATTTGTGTTCCTTGGCCTTCTAGAGCCTTCATTTCGTCGGCAATTTCCTTGTGGCAACTATTGCTGCCAACATCTTTGCACAGCAGTGTTTCTAGGCTGCAAGTGGTGGCCTTTTGCTATATATGGCCATCTATCTCCACGCAACCCTACAACGCGACTATGTTCGAAGACGTTTAGTTGTCTGAAAGGTCTTTAATGTTATCGTAATGAGATCTCTAGCTGCTTCTTTACGGAATTGCAGCAACAAAAATAAATAAAAGATTAATTTGCTGCCTCTCTGTTACTGGTTTTATACTTTGCGAATTGTGCATTAGAAATGCGCGTTATGATTTCATTTCCTGTTCATTTGCCTTTAAATTTTGATCATTTGCATATTTGATAAAGATGTTTTTGCACATGAAATTTCATCACGATCACAAAAGTTCTTCTTGCTGCTTTGATTTTTTTGCAAAAAAGTCATCGTTCTTTATTACAAATTAGTAGGCCTGACTTAAAGTTTCGTTGAATTGTCCAATATTGCACTAAATTTGATCTTATCTAATTCACAACGTGAAACAGAGATGAAATTCTAAATTAGGTTCAATTAAAAAATTGTATAACTAGTTTATATATTTCAGTTCATTCCATTTTTAAGAGGTAACACTATATTTAACAACATTTTTTAACACAATATTAGCTCAGTGAGAATTTCTAGCAAAACACATAGTGTTATGAGATATTATAATCATGAAAGTTGCATAAAATAAAAAATTATAAAATGCTGATAGAAGATTAATAAAATGTATGATTATATAAAATAATTTTAGGTTTTACATGTCTTATTCGAATTAAACATAAATTTTTAAATATTCCTAAGCAAATAATTCTTAAAAATGTTACATTTTTTTTTTTTTTTTGCTTTAGTCATTTCCGTAAATTAAAATTATTTCATTTTTATATGACATAAATTTTACATAAAAATAACAATAAATGTTTCCACATTTTTAACATTATTTCACTCAGATTTCATAAAGTTGGAAGAATTAAAAAAGATTTAAACAGCTTACATATTCTTAATATATATATTCATGATAATTTCACCATTGAAACAATTTTGATATTTTCTTTGCAAATTATACATAAATTCCTAAGAAATATTCTAACACAAATTTATCTATTACGATTTTTGTTAGCAATTTATCGTTGTGAAATAGGTAAAAAAAAAAAATGCTGAAAATAATTTGATTCACATAATAAGAAACTAAATGCACCTTTTTATTGGAATTTCACATTAAATCAAAATAAATCCAACTATTAATTTAAATTAATCAAATGTAAAAGTAATCTTAATTTTCATTTTTATTAAATAGTCAATTTCTTAAAATATCTTTGCAACTAAAAAGAAATAGCATCCAAAATTCATAATAACTGAAAACAATATAAAATATCTATTGAATATGGTATTTGTGTAAATAATATGATGATAAAAGGATTATAAAACAAAAAATTAAATGTCGCTGTTTTTTAATAAATATATGTATAAATAATTATTTAACATATTTCAATGAAGAAATACTTCATTAGAGAATTCAATGAAGTATTTCTTCATTGAATTCTCTAACTCCAACATTATATTTTGGAAATACATTCAGTTTATTATGATAGTCAAAATATGTTAATACAATTGCTATAATAATTTAAATTAATTTAATTAATATAATTTAACAGAAATTAAAAGAATATGGAATGTCTGAAAATTGTGCTATAATAGTTTTTACTGAAATATTTTTCTTGTTTAATTTTTAAAAGTTAAGAATTAAATGTTAAACATAAAATAAATAAAATCGATCGATAGATAAACCAAAATGTACCGCTGATTATATATTTAGGTCATTTTTTTTAAAACGCAACATTGGGAACAAATATTTAATTCTCTTGCTTTATCTTTAAAACTAAACGCATGTTTGTTAACGGTTATATCATGCCAAGGTATGTGAGCTGCTATCATAAAAATGTTTACAGAGTTGTTTACATTTAGCTGGCAAATATTCCATTACATCATATGACGTACATTTTGTAACCTACATAGAGAAAATAATTACGTTAAAAAGGGAAAAAAAATTGCGAAAATTTTTGACGTGATTCGAGTTAATATATTAGGTTAAAGATATTTGGGATTGTACTACCGGTAAACGGAAAACCGATATTTTGAACCATTTGTACAATTTTGTAACATCGGTATTCACAAGTTAAATACTGTTTTTTCGATATTTACAAGAAATTGTCAGTACTTTTTGTTCCTGGATCGCCACTATAATAAAATATACATTTTAGCTTTTATGTCTTCCTAACGGTTGAAATTAATTAGAATGTGAATACAAAGTTGCATCGTACAGTCTAAAGAAGAGATATAATATGTAAATCATCCAAAAAAGCGGGACGAAACATATTCTATTACTACTCAGAACGATACTTCACTCATACAAGATTCGTTGTCTTATTTTCATATATATAAAAACAAGGTTGTAATTGTAAAAAAAGAGCGCAATATTTAAAAAAATTTCGATATATTTTTAAAATGGTGAGTTTGTTATTCATATTGTATTTACATATCATATTTTGAACTTCAAATTATTTTCCAAATTTATTATATACTCATAATTAACAAATCCATAATAATGAATAAGAATAACTTTAAGGATTATAAGAAAATCTGTTGATAATATTTGGGTTTGGTTTCATTATTATGTGATGAAAATAATATGATGGCACAATGAACAAAATGTTGAAGATTTTTTAAAGTGAATTTAGGAAGTACAAGCAGACTCCACACACATTTATAAAAACAAAACCTAATACAATTTTGTTAAAGAGGAAAGAATCGGATTCGGATGAAGATACAAATTTAAACTCAGTTTCTAAATCCAAGCCATCAGAGATTTTAGATTGTTTACAAAAGTAAATAAATAATTTGGATGAAATTATAAATAGAATGACAGCATTAGAGGATTTGCCATTTCGAGTGTATTCGAGGTTTGCTACTTCTACTAAATTAAGAAAATCACTATCCGCCAAAGGTTTTAAAAACCAACCAACATCGATCAATTCTATAAGAAGAACTGCTATAAACTACAGCAACGAAGTTTGCAATTCTTTGAAACATGCTTTAATACAATTAAAAATAAATGGGGAAAAATTTAGTCTTACATTTGATGAATGGACAAGTGTAAGAAATAGACACTTAAATATATAAATATTCATTCAAATAAAAAAATTTGGTATATAGGACTTGTAATTGTTGGAAAGTATGCCAGCTAAAAAATGTGTAAAGTGCTTAAATCGAAGCTTAAATCTAAGGAAAACAAGGATTATTCCTGAAAGAAGATATTGCATCTATAACGACTGATAGAGCAACGATTATGAAAAAAGCTGGAAATTTAATTGGTGCAAATCAGCAATTGTGTTATTTTCATGGAATTCAATTAGAAATACTAGATGTATATACCAAATAAATAAAGAATAGAGAAAACCAAGTACCGGGGATATAGAAACTTCTAATTCCGACTTTGTAAAGAGTGAGAATGATATTGACGATGTAATTGTTAAAGAAGATATTGCAATCACAAAAGGATGAGATATTAACTCAACAAGAATCGTTTCCCATAATCAATAAATTTTCGAAAAATTGTTACGATGTTTAAGCATTCCTCTACAAAAAAAAAAAAAAAAAAAAAAAAAAAAATGCTTATTACAAAAATATATACTAACTGAAAATAAAACAGAACATATATTAATATTAGATTCTTAAACAGGTTGAAATAGTGTACTCCCAATGATGAACAATTTTTGAAACTGAAAAATCAAATAAAAAAAGCAATACAATCAACTTAAACCTGTAAATTAATTTCTCTGATAGTGAATTCGACTTAATATCCAGAACTGTATCATCTCTACTTCCTATAAAATTGACTGTGGAGAAATGAAGTCGGAGGGTTTATTATTTATTAAAAGCTAATCAATAATTAATTTCATATGTGTTGCAGTCACTTAAAGTACAGCACACATCACAATCTGATGAATTATATATAACGTAGAAAAATCGCATAGAAGAAAGGCATATTTAAATACAAAAATGTCTCACGGTATTTACATAATTAAAATGATTTTAAAAATGAAAACGGAAAAGAAGAAAAGAGACTAACCAAATCAAATTTGATCAAGTTTATATTTTACTACAAAATTATGTTATAAAATTTTAAGAAATCATATATTTTCGTAAAATTTTTTACCTACAAACTCTACATTTAGAAGAAATCGGCAGAAATCGAAGATGTTGATAAATCAAAATACATTCAGAAGTTATTCCAAAACTATCCGACGAAAAATCGATTTATTTAAAAACGAGGGATTTAAAAATATATCGCGCATTGTTAAAAGTACCACCAACTAGCGTGGATGTTGAAAGAGTGTTTTCGACAGATCGTAATTTTAAAATTCGTATTAGTACCACAAATTGAATAGTGATATTTACACTTTTTTGCAATTTAAATACATAAGATGTCACTTTACTGTTTTGTGACTCTTTATAAAGTGGTAAATTTATAAGTTACAAATGATTTTTACTCTCTATAATAAAATTAGCAAGTAAAACAAAGAAACCCCTGTATATTTTTCTTTCTTTTCCTGAAATTCCGACAACCGGTATACCGATATTAAGCTGTAAAAAAGTACCGAATACTGCTTTTGAACTTTTCGTTCGATTTACCAATCCCTATGCTATTAAATCAGTTGCCTTTTATGAGTTCGTTGCCAAGCTTGGGTAGTAAAGAGTGTTTTATACTATTAGAATAATTAGAATTGTAATTTCATTATTTTAAATAGCGTTAATGAATTCACTTAAAAAAATTTTAAGGACCATTTTTTATATTTTCAAACAAAATGCATGAATTAAGATTGTTTATAGAAAGCTGATTAGAGCAATTTATTAATGAGTTTTGAAATGTATTTGAAAAAAAAGATATAGAGAGTTCTGAAGAAAGTTTAATATGTATGTATTCGAACAAAAGTTCCATGATAACTTTTTTGTGTTTGAGGTTACTGGTAACTCAATTTCAAATCAAATTAAATTATCATTAGTATCATCATGTGCCTGACGTAAGAAGCTTAAACGCAAATGAAATGATCTTTCAGAATAACCTAATATTAACATTCAATTTTCACAGTTATATTTTGCTATTAATTTAACGAATTATTTTTGACACTGAATTGTGTTCAATATTACTTTAATGATAAACGCACATACGTATTTAACTGAAAGTAATTTCTCAGTAAAACATATAATTAGTTTGTTTTATTACGTTACAAAATAATCAAATGCAATAATAGTATGCAGTTTCAATTAAACGACTTTAATAAATATCTTATGCAAAACTTGAAAGCAAACACACACATGCGACATTCAGAATGACTATTTTATAAAGATTTGAAGTGCAATATTTGTTAATTGATTTGATAGGGAATTTCAGGAAATAAGGAAATGCTTGAATAAAAATGAAAGAAATTTCAGTACCTTAATGAAGAAAAAAAATTTTTTTAATTACTTTTTTTCAGGGAAATGAAACCTTAGAAACTACATACTATTAGATATCAACGTCTGGCTAAAGACATTAAATACACAAAATATGTTCTTTATAAATAAAAAAAGAACTCATATGCGTTCCTGCCTACAGCCTGATAAGGTCTAAATGTAAATGAATTTATTTTCTTTGTTAAACCACAAAAGCGCATTGGAATTCTTTCTATCTATAAAATAAATCTATGTTTCGCAGATTCTGAAAATCAATTCAGTTAACAAATTTAATTTATTGTTTTAATTATAAAAAAAATATTACAGTGTAATGCACATTAATTACTACGTAAAAATGTGCATTAACAAATACAATTCAAAATTACAATACTGAACACAAAATATGTTCTTTATAAGTATAACAGAATTGTAAAAAATTTAATAAAAATTAAAACTAAACTGTATTAATTTGGAAATCCCAAAGTAGAATTAAACAAATTTATTTTAAAAATAAAAATTATCATTTTTAATATATATGTGTGTGTGTGAAGTGTGCGCGCGTGTATACATATATTTCATATATATACATACATTTAAATTGATTATTCTTTAGATTTTACTTAGTAATATATTTAAATGCAAGTTAAAAATGGTGTAGAAATATCAATCCATATCAAATTCTATCCCCAAAAGTATATATTTAACGCAAAAATATCTTGAAAGTTCGTCTTTGCTAAACTACGACAATTTGATTCATAAAATGAACCGTTATCTTAAAAGAAATACAAAAAATTTTATTAATTAAGAATTATATATATATATATCTCACATGTCATTTTCATCAAGCAATACTTTAACATAAATATATTTTTAACTGTCCTTCGTAATTAGATGAATACAAAAATATAAATAAAATTAATGGAATATGTGTAATAAACATATTATCAACCAATTTTCTGCATTATCATACTTTTTTAACTTTTATTTTTAATAAAAGTTAGTTCACTTTATAAAATCAGTAGTTTCCGATTTCATCTAGTGTTATTAGAATTTAGTGTGAATTTTCATGAGTATACATAAGTAAATACAAAGAATATTAAATTGATAATTTAATAATTGATTTTAATGTCTAAAAAATATTTCAATTTTATTCTGTTGCTTCGCTTTTTTATTTAAATTTTAAGATAAATATGTAATTGCGTATATATATATTAAATAAAAGCGAGAACTGTAGCTCAAATGAGTTTATAATTAGTTGATTTACCATTTATTTTCTCATACTTTATACTAGTTAAATAAAAGAATTACAATTGAAAAAAAGACCATAACAAAAAGTTATTGTCTTTGTTAAATCTCGGAAAAGTCCATAACAATAATAATATAGTCATTTTTTAGATTTGAGAGTTATAATATAAAAAATTAAATTGATTATTTCATTCAGTTATGCTTAGAAATGCGTGTAGTAAGTAAAAATATGATATATATATATATATATATATATATATATATATATATATATATGTGTGTAAAAGAAAAAAGATTGCTGTGTGTGACAAAAAAATTATTTGCGCTACCACACTTTATTTGTTGAAAGTACTTCACATTTAAATTGTCTCTCTCAAATGAATGTTTTGACAATATTGCGATAAGTGGCATACAAATAATAGAGGTTAAAACCAGTTATGGGGAAGGTGTAAGTATTTTAATAATCTGAACTCAAGAATAACACCATATTTTATAAATAATAACGATAAAGAATAATATATAGAAGATGTTATTATTTCATGCTGTTTATTTTGAACGCATAATAGCAGGGGAAATTTATAAAAAAATTTCCTATATTAATAAAATATATTGAATATTTTGATTTAATGTGACATTTCTATATTTTTAAATAAATCCTGGATTCTTTTTAATGAATTGTAATGAAAATCAAAATCAATTCGTCATAATATGTGTATGATTATCAATTACAATTTAAATCAATTAAAGATATTTAAACATCCTTACTAACTATAGCTAACATATAACTATAGCTAACTATAAGAACATTATAAATAGGATTACAACTATATAACTGCAGGAAGCAGAAAAATGCCAATCCCATATATATATATATAATAATTTAACAACTGATAACGAAATCTAAATTATAACACGCATTTAACTGAGAGGAGTTGCAAAGAAATATGTATTATATTGATAAAATATCCTCATAGTATATCCAAAGATTAATTTAGGCGTATATTTTGTTACTGATCTATTAGGTTTATATATGAATATATAAAAGAATGCATAGATCTACAAGTAAAAACGCATGAAAACTTTCCAGCTGTTAAAATTACTCTTTAAAATGTAAAAAATATAGAGGAAGCATTTTAACTATGTAGATTGTAAATAAACGATTTATTTACATGAAAATATTTCATTCGAAGCAATTAAGTAGAATTACATTTTAAAAGATTCTGTAATAAATTTATTGCTATAAGAATTTCAAAAACAACTTTTTCACTGAAACCTA
This sequence comes from Latrodectus geometricus, assembly GCA_026290005.1. Lineage (NCBI taxonomy): Eukaryota > Metazoa > Arthropoda > Arachnida > Araneae > Theridiidae > Latrodectus > Latrodectus geometricus. The sequence goes on from JAPDSC010079925.1 coordinate 27,555, forward strand.
TTAAAAATTACAGAGAAAGAAACTTAAATTTACAAATTGCCAAAATAATGAATTTAAAAATAATACTTATCTTACTCAATATTCAAGAAATTATATGTTTAGTTTATAAAATATTCTCTAGATGGAGCCATATATTTAGGAAAGTTTTTCAGTTTTTTTTTTGTTGCTTAATGAGTCACCATGCTTCCTGTATCATACCAAGTTTCCTGTATCATACAAACAAAAATATTAAAATTTAAAATTACAATGATATTTTATTTTCTAATCACAAAAGTGGCGCTTTATAAACAATACCATGGTGAAGAAATTTCGTAATCGTACTAAATAACTGTCCAATGTTTGAGTCTGGGAATAAAAAAGGAGATAAAAATATTTTAATATAACCTAGTAAAGAAAAGTATGATATCCCAGTAAAAAAAAAAAAAAAAAAAAAAAAATGAATACATTTGTTTGATTTGTGTCATCGCAGTTTTTAAAACGAACGCAATAAAAAAAATAATTTGAAAATTTCTTTTTTTTAATTATAAGTAAATTTATCATAATTAGAAAAAGATAATTTTCTCATTATAAGCGCTAATTCTTCTTAAGTACAATGGAATTTAATGCCTGAAATACATAATCGCA
>JAPDSC010079928.1:2962-21558 GCA_026290005.1 Latrodectus geometricus
TATATATATATATGTGTGTGTGTGTGTGTGTGTGTTTGTGTGTGTGTCAGATATGGAATGCCAGATGATGCCTCTCAACATCGTGACATCATCTTAATATTTACTGCTTCAACAGAGATCATGGTGTCAAGTGTTAGAAAAAGAGCAGATGAAGACGAAAGATGGTTTAGTAAAGACGTATCTTGAACCTTGACGGAAAAAATATAGTTCTCTTGAAATATACATTTTATATATAGCTTAGATCTGAAATAAAAAAAAAATGAGTGTTTATCTTTTACTTATACATTTTAGTCATTTCGACTTCAGACTACCCTTTAGCAATTTGACTTCACTTCAAATTAAACATAACTTGCATAATATCCTCGTCTTTTGGCATACTATACCAGGGATTTAGAAATTCAGTACAAGACGTGATACAATTAAGTCCTTCATGACTTCCTTCTTTGATTACATCATAGGTGTTGCTTCCTTTAACTTTATTAATTATGTAGGGTCCTAAATATTTTGGTTTTAGTTTTAAGTGTGGTACAAACAATTCTTTTAATAACGACCAAACTCTATTAAGTTTGTGGTTCTTTTCATCTAGGATCTTGAAAATTTGTTGCTCAGCATGCTCTTTGAATTAATCTCTTTGAGCTTACTAAGACCTCTAACGTTCATCTTCGTACCAAAATGCAACTCTAAAGTGTCGATGCTTCATTGATATGCTGAATTAATCATCTGCTGTAGTTCGTTCGTAAACTTATACCATTAAGCTGGATTCTTATTAAATGATCTTTAATATTCCCTTTAAAGCAATAATCTTCAAATTCACGAGAAATATAAAAGCTTTACCTCTATCAGAAATTATTTAAAAGGTATTTCAAAAGACTGATATTAGAGTTTCCAATTCCGATATGACTTCCACAGATGTTGTGGTCTTTGTAGGAAAAATCCAAACAAACTTGATAATTGCGTCAATAATCGTTAAAATATACTTATAAATTTTATATATACTTTAAGGTCCTAAATGATCAAATGGTATGTGTGTAGTGGTATGCCATTTTTATGCAATATATTAGGTTGGGGAAAAAGAAATCCATTATTTTTACGTGAACTTTGTGTAACGTCTTTTGGATTTGCTTTGTAAAAAGGTTTAAAACAGCCTTCATGTAGATTTTTAGGTCTTGCGTGTTACAACTGCTGACATGCGGTTAACTTCGATCATTTTTGATATTTTTTAGACATTTTCGACGAGGCTGTATCCATATGCGAGGTACATCTCTAACATCAAAAATACCCGAACGGAATCGACGAAACAAAAATTGTTCGTAACTGGTTGTTACAGTCTTATATAGGACGATAAACACATTTCACAATTTTAGCCACCCGGCTATCTTTTTCGCCGTTACAAGAGAAAAACGAAAATGTATAGAATTTTCTGTTTGTTGTCTTCCATTTGTAAAACCTTGTACTCGTCACTGAATTAATCAAACAAAAAACCGCAAGAGGATATTTTAGTGTCAAATGTCACCTTTCTAACGAGCATAAATCTGAAATTGTTTGATAGATACCTCACGAGATATCGATCACTACAGACGTCTACCGAAAAAATAATGGATTACTTTTTCCCCAACCTAATATATAATAAGAGCTTTCCTCCTTTCTTCTTTTGTGATTCACAAGAATACAGTGAACGCAGTTACATATGATTGTTTCACTTTCTGTCTAAGCTTTGGAATGAAATAATGACCCTCAATGTTTTTCTCTATACATTTGATTCCAGTATCTTTTTTTTTTTTTTTTTTTTTTTTCCCTTAAGCACACTTCTAATAATTTCCATCTGCATACTTCTCGGCCCAACCACTAATTCCTTACAATCAACAAATTTATTAAAAATGCCATTTTTATCAAAATAAACTTCATAACTAGGGGTTTTTAATAATTCTTTGATCGTTTTTGTTTAATCATCATTATCTTGGGCTGATTTTAATCCCGGTATGATATTACCAATTGAGATGCAAAATACCTTTACTGGGGATCTACTTAGTGCTTCTAAATGAGCCATTCTTCTATCGGGACAATGCTTAATACTATAATTAAATTTTTGGAGCAATAAAGCCCAACGAGCAACACGAGTTTACTAATCTTTTTTTTTTTTTTTGCATGGTCTTTTCGAATGCGAACAGTCAGTGATAATTATAAATGGAATCCCTAATACGTAAACAAGGAATCTTTTAAACGCTTCAACTACTGCAGTTTTCAAATTTGTAACTGGAATACTTTTTTGCATCTGTTGTTTTTTCCCTCATGAAATAGGTAGGATAGAAATTTTTGTCATTTGGGGATTTCTGTAATAAAATATCCTTATACCCTCCATATTTTTCTACACTGACGTCAATGTATTCAGTTGCGTAATCTGGATTGTATATACTTAATACATGTTTTTCAACTGAAATCAACTTTAATTGATTAAAAGATTTTTTTTCCTCCTTACCAAACTGAAATTCCTGTTCTTTCTTCAAAAGATCCCTCTATGATTTAGCAATAAGAGAATATTTTGGGATAAATTTCCTGAAATATCCAGTCATTCCTAAAAAAACTATGGACCTGTTTCAAATTAACTGGCTCAGGGAGATAAAGTACAGTTTCTGTTTTCAAAGTACTCTACTGGCCATTAAAATTGCTACACCAAGAAGGCGACTTGCTACAGACGTGAAATTTATGCGAAAGGAAGAAGGTGCTGTGATATGCAAATGATTAGCTTTTCAGCGCATTCAGACAAAGCAGGCGCCAGTAGCGACACCTACATTGTGTTTAAATGAGGAAATTGTTCAGCTGGTTCCTCATACACAAATTGCATTTGAACGTTGTTGCCTGGTGAAAAGTTGTTGTGATGCCTCGTGTAAAAAGGAGAAATGCGTACCAGCACGTTTCTGACTTTGATAAAGGTCGAATTGTAGCGTACCGGGATTGCGGTTTATCTTATCGCAGTATTGCTGCTTCCGTCGGTCGAGATCCAATGACTGTTAGCAGAATATGGAATCGATGGGTTCAAGGGCGGTAATACGGAACGCCATGTGGGATCTCAACGGCCACCTATCACTAGCAGCCGAGAAGACAGGCATATTATCCGCATGGCCGTAATGGATCGTGAAACCACGTCACGAGCCGTGAGTCAAGAAACGGGGTCGTTTGGAAGACAACAAGTGTCTGCACGAACAGTTCGACGACGTTTGCAGCAGCATGGGCTCTCAGCTCGGAGACCATGGCTGCGGCTTCCCTTGACGCTGCGTCATAGACAAGAACACCTTCAATGGTGTGATCAACGACGAACCTGGGCGCACGAATGGCGAGACGTCATATTTTCAGATGAATCCAGGTTCTGTGTACAGCATCATGATGGTCGCATCCGTATTTGGCGGCATCTGGTGAACACACACTGGCGGCATGCATTTGTCATCGTCATACTGGCCCATCACCTGGCGTGATGGTATGGGGTGTCATTGGATACACATCTCGGTCACCTCTTGTTCGCATTGACGGTGCTTTGAACAGTGCACGTTACATTTCAGGTGTGCACGTTACATTTCAGTTGTGAAACCCGTGGCTCTACCCTTTATTCGGGCCCTGCGAAACCCTACGTTTCAGCAGGATAATGCCCTACCGCATGTTGCCGGTATTGTACGGACCTTCCTTGATACGAAATATGTTCGGCTGTTGCCCTGGCCAGCACGTTCTTCAGATCTTTCACCAATAGAAAACGTCTGGTCAATAGTTGCCGAGCTACTGGCTCGTCACCAAAGGCCAGTCACTACGGTTGATGAACTGTGGCATCGTGTTGAAGCTGCATGGGCATCTGTACCTCTACATGCAATCCAATCTCTGTTTGACTCAATGCCCAGGCGTATAACTGCTGTTATTACTGCCAGAGGTGGTTGTTCTGGGTACTGATTTCTCAGGATCTATCCAGCCTAATTTTTTGAAAATTTAATCACTTGTTATTTCTAGTATAATATATTTGTCCAATAAATATCATTTTGTTATCTGCATTTCTTCCTGGTGTAGCAATTTTAATGGCCAGTAGTGTAGAAGGAAAAATTTTCCCTTCTTCTATGACATGGCCCAAAAATTCAATGCGCTTCTTCAAAAAGTGGGATTTTCTAAAATTTATTTCTTGTCCGTATTGGCTCGCAAGATTTAGACCCTTTCAAGCCGTTCGATTCATTTTTCAGTTTGAGGAAGACGAAATGATTATATGAGGTAAAACAATACCATCATTAATCAGTGGTCGGAAAATAGTGTCAATAAATCTTTGAAACTCGGCTGGAAAAATTACATAGTCCAAACGGAACCTTAAGAAATTGGTACTTGTTTTGATGAGTTACAAGTGAAGCGTACTTTCTACTATTCTCTTGTTTACATCTATGTGGAAAAATCCGTTTTTGAAATGGATTGTACTAAACACACATGATTTCTGCAGTATATCTTCAAATAATGGGAGGGTAAATATGTATTTTACAATTATTTTATTTAATCTCCGTTAACCTATGCACAAACTAGGTGTTCTGTCTTTTTTTCTTTACGATTACTACTGGGATACAATATTCTGAAGAATTGTATTCTATTATACCTTGTTGTAACCATTCAACTATTTGATTTTCAATAATATTTTTCACTGAAAATAGTAATCTGCGGTATGAAATATAGTCTCATTACTTTTTAATAAAATAGCTAATTGAACATTGACTGATTTTGTTTTACGCGATACATAACTCGAAACTAATTGTTACACCTTAAATTTAAAAATATTTGTAATATTAGGTTGAAGGTTCACTTCAATTTCATTAAAAGTTACATCAATTCTTAAAATTGATAAACTATTAATTTCTTTTACACGTTGATGTTTATTTTTAATCTTACTTCCGTTTTCATTAATTAAGGTTTTACCCTGCATTAGTACATTAATTCCTATGATGGCATCATAAGACATAACATTGTTTTCAACGACACAAATATCTTCTTCACACTTAAAGTCATCAATTTGAATGTTTCCCTAAAAATAGCCTAACGGCTTTACTACACATTTACCAAAACCACTTAAAAATAATTTAACGGAAATAATTCTGCAATATTTAATTTATCAAAGAGAGATTTTTGAGCCAAAGTTATATATACTTGATTTCCAATTTTCGTAAGTGCAATAACATTTATATTATTAATCATTACATCATTCAGTTTTGGTTTTACATTAACAATCACTGTGGCTACTTTAGGTTTAGAATCTGTTTCTGGGTACAATGAAGCCTTATGTCCAAAATTATTACCTCGGAAACATTTAAAACTCTTCTCTTTATGTTCACAAAATTTATAAACATGATTCTTTTCACCACAATTAAAACAAATTTTTAATTTTACCATCATAAAAATCATCTTATTTCATTATTCCAAAACCATTATTATACCTTATTTTATTTACATTTTCATTTTTAAAACTAACTCAATTACTATATTCATATTTTGATTTCGTTTCTTCAAAAGTATTAAATTCATCATTAAAATTACATTTTGTTTTCCTTCTATCGAGAGCATTTTTACTTTTAACAGAATTACTTTTTATTACATAAACTTTGAGCTTCTCTTTAAATTTAATTGAATTCTATCCATATAAAATAATTTTGTTTTCCGGTCTATCTATAATTTATTCTATTAATAATATAATGCATTGAAGCAGATTCTTTAATTTTTCTGCTATTACACAGATCTTTCATCTTTAAAAATTCTCTTGAACAGATTCAGAATAAAGTATTTTTCTCTTACGCAAAAGATCATGCAAAGTAGTTGAGTTTATTTCAAACGAAAATTCATCAACTAAGACTCATTTCAGTTTTTGTCAAGAATGGTTCTATTCACCGATCTTTTAGCCAAAACAAATTTTTGTGAATCTAATAAATTAAATAATTTTGACATGTCTTCTAAATAATCTATTCAATTAATTATATTCTCATGCGACTCTACATTATAATACTTTTGATATCTGCATAATTAATATTAACTCTTGGAATAACAGGATGCACATAAAAATCATTTTCACAAATATTATCACTTTGTTTAAAATAGTCAATTTACTTATATTGCATTGCATTAAAAATTCTTTTCTATTTATTTCGTTCTACACTTCAGTTTCTGAGTCATTATTGTCGGAAACAATCAGAATTCTCGTCTTCAGTGTTTTGAGCTTAGAGTTCAAGGTTACATAACAGAGACATAATTCTTTTTGCAAGTAGTTCTGCTTTCGATCCTCTAAAAGAAATACTTAAAATGTTCGATGCAGCAATAAGCGCGCAAAGCGAAAACGCATTGTTTATATTTTTTTAATTTGTTTAGATATTCGTTACCTTCAATATCAAAGTCAAAACCATCAATTCTTTTATGATTTAATTTATCTCCACCATGATCAAAAATCAATCTATGCAAAAGTTTGATTTATTTGCCTCAAAATTTTTCAATGCAACGCTTATTTCTTTTATATCATTTCATATCATATTGGACTATTAAAAATGTTTACGTACCTCTTAAAAATGTTTAATGAGGATCCACGTCTTTTTCTGGTTCTAATCAAATCTGAATTATCAACCTGTAATCGTCATCCAAATCCAGTAATATATAATATTAGGTTGGGGAAAAAGGAATCCATTATTTTTACGTGAACTTTATGTAACTTCTTTTGGATTCGCTTTGTAAAAAGGTTTAAAATAGCTTTCATGTAGATTTTTAGGTCTTGCGCGTTACGACTGCTGACATGCGGTTAACTTCGATCATTTTTGATATTTTATAGACATTTTCGACGATGCTGTATCCACATGCGAGGTGCATCTCTAACATCAAAAATACCCGAACGGAATCGACGAAACAAAAATTGTACGTAACTGGTTGTTACAATCTTATATAGGACGATAAACACCTTTCACAATTTTAGCCACCTGGCTATCTTTTTCGCCGTTACAAGAGAAAAACGAAAATGTATCTAATTTTCGGTTAGTTGTCTTCCATTTTTAAAACCCTGTCCTCATAGCTGAATTAATCAAACAAAAAACCGCAAGAGGATATTTTAGTGTCAAATGTCGCCTTTCCAACGAGCATAAATCTGAAATTGTTTGATAGATACCTCACGAGATGTCGATCACTACAGACGTCTACCGAAAAAATAATGGATTACTTTTTCCCCAAACTAATATATATATATATATATATATATATATATATATATATATAATTCGATTTACGAGTCTGGGCTGTTTTCCAAGATTCGTAAGTTTAGTCTATATAACCTTATTAAACGTTGTTTCATATTCATTAATATGGAGTAGAAAATGATTTTACAATTCCTTTGACTACCATGATTCATATGCAATAAGAAAGAAATTTAGTGTTCTTTTTGTAGTATTATGTGGTTTACAAAACCCAGATCAGAAAAAAATTATTCAAAACGCTTCTAATTTAAGTTCTTTTATTAAGAAATATTTAAAAGCAAATCATTAACAGTGAATAATTTTTATAGTATAGTTCTCTTATTCGAGATATTTCATTACATGGAAGTTTTTTCTCTTCAAAAATGAAATTAAATATAACTTTTTGACATTATGAAATTAACGTATTTTTCATACGTTGTGAGTAGTTTCTTAATAGATGGTTGTAAAACCAGTTGTGTGTAATGTAGTATTAACGAAAAGTTTTAAAATATATTAATTCCTTTTTATCAATACTCAATGTACTTAATGTGCATAAATATTTAATAAACACTTTTTTTTTTAACCTTGAAAAGGGGTATTTCGTATATAAATCCTGAATATATAATATTCCGTGAGACAAAAGTTTTGAATTTGTTGATACTATTTCTAAAATTAGTGTTGATAACATCTTATTCATTATAATTTTCCTTACGTAATGAAATGAATGTGGATTGTTTTCGATAAAATATAGTTATTCAAAATTTATGCAAAATCTTAAAATGGCATTACTTAGTTTTCCACGTAAATTACATTTAAAACAATAAAAAGTTGGTAATTAAATTGATTCCAGCATTTATTCCGGAAAAGAGGAAAATGAAGTGCTTCTTGTTATTTTGGAGTATATGATTTTAAAAAGAATGAATACAGCCTCATTAGAGATTTTGGAAATATTCGAAAAATAGTAGGAAAATTTAACTGATACGTAAAATCTGTAATTGCCGACAGATGGCAGCATTATAATTCTGCTGACAAAAATGTTCGCCGTTCAGCGATCTTTTTTGTGTACTCGAGGTCTGAAGAATGGATTCGCAACTATAACAACATCTAAGGCCGAAGTGTGAATCGAACTCACGAATGGTTAATCCTAAGTTCAGAGTGCTAAGCACTCAAGATCTATCACGGTGAACAGTTTTTTTTTTTGAATCCATATATTAATTTACAGTGCAAAAAAATATTTGCACCTCAGAAAAAGATAAAAATGTTTTAAATTAGATTATAGAATAGATCAAAATTACTTTTTTGGAGTCAAAAGTCAGTATTATTTATGAAAATTCTTTTAAAATATTTTATACGATGAAAAAAATCCCTATAACAAAAAACTAGCCAATTTTATTCATACGATTTAAAAAATTCTTAGAACAAGAAAACACAAAAATAAAACCTGAAAAATTTAAAAAATAATTTTAAAATATATTTTATTAAATATATTTTTCTTCCGTGAAAAAAAAATTAAAAAATATATTAAAATAAATTATTTTTAAATTTTTGAAATAAATTTAAAAATATATTTTATATAAAATATATTTTTCTTTCAAAAAAGTGAAAATTTTCAAGGTGCATCAAGAAATTTTAATCACAATCGGAGAATTATTTTTTCCATAAATTAACACAGCAATGTTGTACGCTGAATGGCAGAAATGGAGGATTCTTACATACTGAAGTATTTAATATACTGAAGTATATAATACTGAAGTATTGAATAGTATATAGTGGATGTGTAGGTTACATAACGTATTAATAAATCTTAGTAATTAACTCACCTTAAAATATTAGAATGCACTCTTATTCAGAATTATTTAAGTTCCTGTTTTGATACGCAATTTTTAATTGGTCAATTGAAATCTAACTTATAATTCACTTTTTCTGTCCTGCTATGTTGCTTTGTATGAACAAGTGGAGATTTTGATTTTTTGGTAAATTTCGTATTGCTGGGCTTTTTAATGTTATATAAGCAAAATAATATATGATTTTTTTTCAAACATTAGTTTAAAAAAATGTTATTTTTAATTTGGTTGTCCTGTTAAGCACTATAGTGCATAAACATTTTAGATTTAATAAATATTTTAAATTATATATTTTTTATAAAATCTGATTTACATTAACATGATGCGCGAATTTACATTTACAACCAACAGCTGATACTAAGCCTAGTGATTATGAATTGTATATGCGTGAAAAAGGTAGACTGTGAAGCATATATGTTATAGCTATTAATGAATGCAGAAATTTCTTGCTAATTAATTTATCGCGTAGTTAAATCATCAGTTTATTTTGTATTAAACCACTAAAAAAAGTGAATTAAGTTTTCTATAAAGTACTTCTCTTTTACTGTTCCAAACTCATTAAGTAAATTTATCGAAATTCATTAATTAAACGTTAATCAGTTAAAAAATATTTTTCGATTACTTTTCTGTTTGGAATTTTTCAGGTAGTACAAATGCATATAGTTTTAAACACATTAATCAATATAAAATATGCTTGCAAGGTGTTACAGCAATTGTATACAACCCATTGATTCATTAGTAAGAAATTCATTAGTGAGGAAATACATTTTATAGAGGAATGCAATATGCAGGAAGATTGTAAGATCAGCAAGCTTTATTAAGGAAAATGAATTATGAAGCTTGCAGTCAAGTATATCTGAATTAATTTTTGACACCGTAAGAGTGGACAACCAAACGGCCGAGAATTGTTGTAAGGTATTTTAATGTCCACCGCGTAAATGACCTTCCTGGAGAATTTTATATATATATATATATATATATATATATATATGGAAATAGAAGGAAGAAGTGCAACATCCATTTTCTGTTGTTCAACAGTGGCTGGGATTGAGTTGAGCCCGGGGCATTTTGGCTACTGATTTTGCCTGGAACCACACTACACAGAAGTCCATAAATTTAATCATTTGATACTTGGTCAACATGTAATCTACAAAATAAATTTTATTGTGATATCTCTTGTCTTTTTAGGTGTTGGAATTGGATGGCCAGCAGTGCATAAGTAATGCAGTTCTTAGTTAAGCATTGAAATTTTCGGTTAATTTGATATTTTCTAATTTTTTTAAAATATAGAAAGTCTCAAAAGTTCGAATTTAAACCATTACTTGTGGTGGTCCGCAAGACTATGGAATAGAAGCTTTATTTTAAAAGCCATATCCGAAACTTATGTTTATCATTAGTACAGGGATCTTATTAAAGTTCACTCTTTTCTTAATGTTTCGCTTTTTTCTGGTAATAATTACTAGAACAATTGAGTTTTACTTTAGCCGTACACTGCTTCAGACATTATGCACATATAGTATGAGGTTGTCCTATTTTTCTACCATCACTTATCACTAAATTTTATCTTTTAATAAAACCATTTAAATATCACTATCTATTTATTTTTTTAACATATTGCTAAGAAAGTTAATATAACTTATAGAATATGAATATCATCTAACCGAATGCAAAGTGTAGCAGCGTTAACTTATTTTCTTAGTCATCGCAGTTATACCGCATTATTACGGTTAGATTTTCGAATGCTTCACATACACTATATGTCAATTGGACATTTTTCATTCTACGATAGATTTGCACATAAATTTTATAAGCGATTCTTGTAGATTTCTGGTAATTTTCGTTAGAAAACTATTAAACTTTTGTCTTTATTTACACAAATTTCCACCTTGGCGTTTGGAGATTACCTTCACTGTAGGTTTTACATAACATAACAATAGATGTGATATACAAAATAAATATACACACAAAAATTAATACAAGTATATAAATTCTATACATTATGATAAAGAACAAATACACAGAGAATATATTAGGTAATTTTAATGTTTAGAAATAGAAGCACATGCTTTTTTTTATCAATAGTTTGTTAGATATTTTATAAAATACAAACAGCCAAAATATGATGAAATATTTTTCAATTTATACAATTTTAAATAAAGGAATTCATTTTAGATGAGGAAATTTAGATAACATTTAAAAGTATTAAAAGCTGTATTCTCAAGGTTATGAATTATTTTTTTCACAAAACCTACCTCTATAATTTGCTTTGCACCTACACTCTATATCACCCGCAGAAAAACTTGGCATCTCGTCCAAAAAGATTTTCCAAGCAGAAACTGAAGCATCATTTGGCCAAGTGCAAAAGCCATTCCCATTACAAATCATTTGTGAGCAACGATTAGAATTCCAAGAAACTTTTTCAACTGCTGGTCCGAGAGTATTGATAATGTACTCTTTCAACTCGTCGCAAAGTTTTTTAGTACTGACTGATTCTGATGATCCCCATATAACAACTCCATCTGCTCCTGTTGATGCTACTTGAGCAATTTTCCTTCGAAACTCTTCCTATAACGAAATAAACCAATTAAGAATCGATGTAGTTGAGAAAAAATTTCTCCTATTTTTAATTGTTGTTTAGGATTTATTATATTTATAGATAGATACACATAAACTGTTGGTGCTATACATACATACATACATGCAGGGAAACTTCTTAAAACAATCACCCACTGCATTGCTAAAAGATTTTCGAAAGGAAATTGCAAAAAATTAAAATTTTTTTTCTTTAAAATTTTGTAATAGAAATTTTCTTTTATGATTCATTACATTTGAAAAAAAAGTATCGAAAACTGTTGGTGCTTTGTATAATAATTATACATATACAGTGTAAAATTCTTAAGTTCTATTAAAGGATTATTATTAAAAATGGTGATCATTTCAAAATATTGTTAATTTTCCTTAAATAGATTTGTGATGTAAAATGGGGAAAAAATAGTGAAAGTATTTAGAATTATCATAGTTTACTGAACGTCAAAAATATTAAATTAATCGATTCAAATTGGTATCCTTTATGATTCATTATATTTGCAATGAAACTGTTGGTGCTTTGTATAATATTTGTATAGCGAAAATTTTCAAGTGCTGCCTATCTAACTCTTCTACTAAAAGATGACCATTGGAAATGGCCATCTTTTAGTAGAAAAATTAAACAAAAAGTTAAATAGCCGAAAAATATTAAAATTTTTTTTAAGAATACATAGATTTTTGATATTAAAAAATGGGAAAAAACTCTAAAGGTATTTGAAATTATATTAATTTACTAACTACCAAAAGGATTAAATTTATTAATAGATACAAACTAAGATAATTTATAAATAAAAAATTAAAAAAAAACTGTAAAAAAATTTAAAATGTTCGACTTTTTTATTAAATGCATATTTTTCGATACTTTGCTTAATTTCTGAAAGCAGAGAGTGCATTGTTTCCAATGCTCCTACTTTCAGAAGGAAACATTAATCCATCTAGTGTTTTTCAAGCCTTATTTATTATGTTTTTTAAAAAAAACTTTATTTGTTTGATATATTATTCATTGCATCTTAAGAATCAAAACACTGATGTGTGAAAATCACAGATTTTATTGATGGAGAGAATGAGATGAGAGAGTTAACATAAAGAGAGTTATTTTAAACTTATGAGAGAGAAATTTAGAAAATTTTCTGCCTACTCTGACTCTTATATTCAAGTGGAAGCCTAAACCACAATACCATTCAACATTTTCTTCATAATCTATTGAGGTTTGATCTTACTTAGGCAAGTGAAAGTAACTCATAGTTCAAGTTGCTTACATTAAACAGCTGAACTTGGTTTTGCAATTGAAAATATATTATCTCATAAGCTGGTAAAATATTTCCTTATAAGATAAATACTTACATTTAACAAAGGAGCTATGATTTATTTTATAGTATTTCTAATTATTATTTTCTAAGATAATTCTGAGTAATTTACACTTTCATGAACTTGAGTTTATCTATCAGGTGAATTACATCTTCATAAGAGCTGTATTCATCTGTAAAACATTTGATAACACTGGGATGTTAAGATTGTAATCTGTTAGTTGGACTGACGGTAAACAGAATTTTACTTTATGAATTTCCTTTTCGAATTTATGACGTGTAGCATTGTATAACAAAAAAAGATTTTCCCATTTTGTTTTCGTTTTTTACTTTCTTCGTGCTTTATAATTCACAACCAGGCTTGTAATACTTTTCATTTTAAAATATATTGCTGTTAGGGTCAATATATTTTAAAATGATATCCTTATTACTTCTTCCCTTGATATCCATATTATTTATATTGATATCCATATTACTATCTCCCTTTTTACAATTGAAATAATGGAACAGAAGGCAATGGTTATTCTTTTACAATTTTCCTACCATTTGATTCATCTAGTTTTGAAATTATGTCTATAAAAAACAGTTTATTCAGGTATCTCAGAATTTAGCTGAAAGTAGTGGAAGTTTTGTAATCCAGTCGCACAAACATTTAAATAAATATTACACTACTTAAGGAGCGGAAAATGGTAGTATTGTCGAACGGAAATTTGTTGAATCATCTATTTATTTTGAGAGGAAAAGTTTTCAGTTACAAGAGCATCCAATATCTTTCCAAGCTTTTGTTTTACTTTAAAGCTATTGATCAAAATACTTTCTCTTTCAATTTGAACTATTTTAACTCATCTCCACTGGGGAGGGGAAAATTTTCTTTTGGCTACTTAATTCCAGAAAACTAAAATTTATTCAATTATTTCTTCAACAGGAATTTTTTCTTTGATAATTTTATTGGTTTGTATTTTACTATCGTTAAAAAGTTTTAATATCATTCTTGTTAAATTTCCCTTTTATTTCAATATGATATTTTTCCTACTTCTCAATAATCGAAATTTGTCAACTCAATGTAAAATTAACAGTTACGAGTCATAAAATTGAAAATATCTATTATACTTTTATCATTAAAAGATAGGACCATATATAACAGTTTCACTGTTTACTTATTTATTTTTAGATTTAAACAATAAATTCAAACAACAAATTTTTACACAATTCAAACAATAAATAATTTTTTGTGAAGGAAATATTATCAACTATAGCTTAAAAAGATTAAAAATTAGGTCTTTAAAAACAAAATGGAAATGGGGAAACAAAAGAACATATGAAGGAGGGATTACTATGTTGTATTATTGTGAGAAAATTTATATTCGCTACAGCTTTGAGAACTGTTCTTTTAAAGATAAAAACTTCAAGTAAACACGGTGTCTCATTTCTGTGAGTAATTCGACATGAAATTTTTTCTCATATTTGAAAAATAATTTTATGAAGACATGCTGGGGAATCCTCCCAAAAATTTGTTTAGGAGAACAATTAATATACCGATGAGAATGTAATGTTGATCTCTTTAGTCTTACTATAAAAAAAAGTTTTTTTTTATACAGTTTTATCCAAAAAATAAAGAAATAAAGAAAACGTAAATTTCATTAAAAATAATGAATATACTCTTTCTCTATAAGTAATTATTTATGTGAAATGACAGCCAAAGAATAATGCCAAAAAAAATAGGACAAAAAGTGTTCGGATGGTTTCATCAAGTTAAAAAACATCTGGGAAGAAATTACTGAATTTGATCAATGGCTGCAAAGTGAGTAATTGAACCACATATGGTGAAAAAAGTGAACATTTTTTTTTGTCGAGTGCCAGCCAGGCGGGCAATATAGGGTGCGCTGCTCCACTTTTCCAACTGAACTATAATTAGGTCTGGAGACCGACTTCCTCAGTACACACATGCCCCAGGTAGTTGTTTACAAGGGTAGGCAATCATTCATACTCTAATCATACAAGGAAAGGACAAAGACAGGAGAGAGAAAAAAAACATCTCAGGATCTCCCTATCCGTTGTCTGGCACGCTGACCACTAGACAGGGCGGGCGGCAAGCGAATAATTTGAATTGTGGAATTAAGAGTTTGTAATATTGATTTTATTTTCTGTCAAATTATAGTATGATATATTACTTTTATGCATTAATGCCTTCATCTTGGTGTATAGGCACAATTGAAATCACTTCCATTGCGAATTTTATTGGTTTTGTTTTCATATGTCTTTTTAAGAAGACGGTTGACGAGCAGAAATATATTAACATTTAGAAATTAACCTCTAATGCGTAATTTATCATTTTTAAAATTTATTGCCACGAGTAGGTTGTAAAAAAAAATATGACCTTTAAAATACTTAAATTGATTTAAATTTAAATGAAGGAAACAGAGAAGGTAACTTCTCCACTCTTGAAAAATTACCATCAGTTGTGAGATAAAACTTCATAAGCAAGAAAGCTTCTATATACTTTAAGGATAGCTATGAAAATGATTCTTAAGATAACAGCGAATTCTTTTTTTTTTTCCTGCTACAGAAAGGTATATATTTAAACTAATAAAGTTAGGAATATTTAAAGATTTTTTTTTCTAACGGTGGGCACTGGATGATTAACCCTTTACAACAACAAGGCCAGAAACTGCTAATCATTTAGTATTATCCGGTTGTCACCTCTGAACAAAGCCAGGTAGGCAAGTATAGCATTATCCACGTCACACCACTACAAACCAGTTTATAGGGTGGGCCACATTCACCTATCCTCTCAGAAGAAAAGACAAAGAAATACAGAGAAAGGAACTAAACACGTTTATGCCGTACCTGGGATTCGAACTCGGGACCAACAACGTAGGAGTCATGAACGCTAACCACTTAGCCATTGGTCGGCTATTTGAAAAAGATTATATAAAATGTTAAATCTATAGTATTTATTAGAAGGAATGAAGAAAAGCTTAAAAAAAACTTGGTAATTTCTTGATTATATATAATTTTGCAAAAATATCCACTAGTCATAATAATTTAAAAAAAATCTTTCTTTTATAACTACTTTTATTATTGATTCTCCCCTTTTTTGCCCCTTTTTAAATATTATGTTTATTAATCAACAATCGAATATTAACTTTTTCTCATTTATTATATTTTTTTACCAATTATTCGAATATTGGATAAAAATGATAGTAACTTACATGTGGTACAAATTTTTTTTCACCTAAATAATGATTAATATAGGGCAAAACTTCTGCTCCTTTTGCTACAACTCTCATAGCTTCTTTCAATTTTCCGTGATCTTTCCATATTCGTTGTTGAAAGGTATATTCATCCAAGTTTGATTCATGTACATAAATTGATGGGAAAATTGCTGTGCTACTTTCCCACATCCAGGATAATCTGAAATAAAAAAAAGACAGTTTCAGTTTTACAAGAAATTAGGGCTAAATTTTGTTTATGTTTGATTAATTTTATGAATCTCAGGATCGGCACGTATTCAACTCAGAAGGAGAACCAGTCTCTCATTATAGTAAATAAATGTTATTTCTTATTTTATTGAGTCAGAAAACGATAAAACATTTTAGTTGATCTGGAATAAATAATAAATTTTCTCGAATTTGAATCTAAAAGTCGGAATTTCCGTAAATTCTTCAAATCTCTTAAATGTAGAATACTTATAATTTTTTAAGCTAGAACAATACTGAAAAATAGTAAAAAAAATACAAATCATAACTTACTGCTTGTATATCACAAAGACAGCTCCAGCAAACAGTTCGACGACGTTTGCAGCAGCATGGACTCTCAGCTCGGAGACCATGGCTGCGGCTTCCCTTGACGCTGTGTCATAGACAAGAGCGCCTTCAATGGTGTGATCAAAGACGAACCTGGGCGCACGAATGGCGAGACATCATCTTTTCAGATGAATCCAGATTCTGTGCACAGCATCATGATGGTCACATCCGTGTTTTGCGGCATCGTGGTGAACGGACACTGGCAGCGGACATTCGTCATCGTCATACTGGTCCATCACCTGGCGTGATGGTATGGGGTGCCATTGGATAAACATCTCGGTCACCTCTTGTTCGCATTGATGGTGCTTTGAACAGTGCACGTTACATTTCTGGAGTGTTACGACCCGTGGCTCTACCCTTTATTCGAGCCCTGCGAAACCCTACGTTTCAGCAGGATAATGCCCGACCGCATGTTGCCGGTATTGTACGGACCTTCCTTGATACGGAACATGTTTGGCTGTTGCCCTGGCCAGCATGTTCTCCAGATCTTTCATCAATAGAAAACGTCTGGTCAATGGTTGCCGAGCGACTCGTCACCAAACGCCAGTCACTACAGTTGATGAACTGTGGCATCGTGTTGAAGCTGCATGGGCATCTGTACCTCTACATGCAATCCAATCTCTGTTTATCTCAATGCCCATGCGTATAACTGCTGTTATTACTGCCAGAGGTGGTTGTTCTGGGTACTGATTTCTCAGGATCTATCCAGCCAAATTTTTTTAAAATTTAATCACTTGTTATTTCTAGTATAATATATTTGTCCAATAAATATCATTTTGTTATCTGCATTTCTTCCTGGTGTAGCAATTTTAATAGCCAGTAGTGTAGTTTTGTTATAGGTGGTTACTACAGTAACACGATCAGTCCATTTCGAAAGGGGATTAAGGATGTTATGAATTAGCAGTATTTAGTACAATGCCTCATGTTATATTCAAAACATATAACTATTTAAAGTTGCTGCTTTTGTTCTGATTCCTTCTGTCGGAAAAGGAACTTTCCTTGTTTCCATGGAAAAAAACAAACATAGACAAATTAGCGGGAGCTATTCTTGAGATAGAATGTGCAATTAAAACTACCATAATTTCCTGTAAAAAGCCCACACCACAGTGTAAGTGCCACTCTAAATTAGATTGTAAATGTTACCGTGAGAATCACAATCGAACTTATGTATTATGACACATCAGTTAAGAAAAATAAACACGATGAAAACATTACTCAAAAATATACATAAATTATAGGTTAAAAATGTTGAAAATATGCTGACAGGTTTTCATGAATTTACCTATATTTACTCGCAAAAAAAGAGTCCGTATGGCTGATATTCATTTTATGTTATAAACAATACAGCTACACAAGATATTAAATTGTATGTAAAAATATAACTTTTACTTTTGTTAACAAAAATAATTACTCTTAACTGCATCTAATGTAAAGCCTTCAAAATGTAATGTTTAGTTATCAGAATTAAAAAGATTTAGCAAATTTTTGTCTTAATTAGAATTTATTCAGTTCAGGTCAGTCAGCTGGTCATCATTTTTTTTAGAGATGTAGTTTCAGAATCGTTGAATCTTAATGCTATATTTTTATCTATGTTTGCATGCAATGGTAAATTACTTTTTTCTTTTAAATGCGATAAATGTTTCACTACTAAAAATTAAATTTTTAAACATGTAAACATTTTGGCTTTTCTCTGTAAAATTACAGCAATATTTAGAAGTTTCTCATTGAAGTAGAAATTAAAACCTTTCGAATTCATTACAGGAATACAATTTTTAAAAATATCAGTTTTATTTATATATTAGGTTGGGGAAAAAGTAATCCATTATTTTTTCGGTAGACGTC
>JAPDSC010079928.1:21958-74699 GCA_026290005.1 Latrodectus geometricus
CGAGTACAAGGTTTTAAAAATGGAAGACAACAAACAGAAAATTCGATACATTTTCGTTTTTCTCTTGTAACGGCGAAAAAGATAGCTGGGTGGCTAAAATTGTGAAAGGTGTTTATCGTCCTATATAAGACTGTAACAACCAGTTACGTACAATTTTTGTTTCGTCGATTCCGTTCGGGTATTTTTGATGTTAGAGATGCACCTCGCATGTGGATACAGCATCGTCGAAAATGTCTATAAAATATCAAAAATGATCGAAGTTAACCGCATGTCAGCAGTCGTAACGCGCAAGACCTAAAAATCTACATGAAAGCTGTTTTAAACCTTTTTACAAAGTGAATCCAAAAGAAGTTACATAAAGTTCACGTAAAAATAATGGATTTCTTTTTCCCCAACCTAATATATAAAAAAAACTATTAATTTAGGCAAATCTGAAAATTTATTATAAAATATAATGACATACTTCCTAGATAATTAACATTACTTTACTTCTGTAGAAACTATTGATAAATATTTAACAGGTTTACAGGCAAATATTTTGTTACACCATTCAGCGATCAATTGAACCATCAGCACAGCTCAAAAGTTAATTGAAGAGATTTTGGAAAATATGTTGATGTCGAAACTAATCTATTTTAGGTTTGATTTGGTCTTTTTGTAACTTAACTGATTTTTGCATACGAAGGCAAATTATCTCACTGTCCATAGTTTACATCACATTTTGCATCACTGCAAATAAATCACATGCAAAGTGGTAATTGAACCTACTACTGTTATTCTAAAGACCCAAAAGCTGATAGTTCAACAACCAAATGAGATGATGTAAAGTCTTTATGAGAAGATGATTCAGTGATTAAATTAAATAGTATTTTCTGTGTCTATGAGATATTTACTTAATTAAAGAAGAAGATTAATTTAATTATACTCATATTGAATGTTTCATTGTTTAAAATCGATATTTTTATGAATTATTTTGTTGAATTGCACTAAACATGTTCTTTTTCTAAAATTTAATTTTATTTATTTAACGGTTCTTTAGTTGAGAATTCTAGATTCGATTTAAAGAAAAATGGTACTGTATTCGAGTTTAGGATCTTCTTAAAAAAACTCTTGGATTTCATTGTCATTTGCGTTAATGAAATCCAGGAATTCAAAAATTTCAATTTTAAATTTATATTCTTCAAGAAAACTTGATTTTCAAAAAAAATTGTTGTAATAAAAGTTTTTTCCCTGTGTGTGTGAGTAGAATTTTACGTTAAAAATAAAGATGTTTTATATTTCACACAGCTAAATGTATTATAAAAGTAAAAAAAAAATACTTCACATTTGAAATACATGTGCTTCTAACACACGCGTTTCAGTCGTAAAATTTATTTGACATAACAATCTCAATTTAGTGATTCCATAAAGTTTATACTAATGGAACTGAATTGTTATCATTTTCAATCGGTGAAAAATTTTTCATTTTTCAAATATATGTTGGACATTTTTGAATTCTTTTTTCCTTCGAAGATAGTTAAAATTCAGAAAAAAAAACACTTTGAGTGCAAGCCGCTGAAACATAAAAATAAGAAATTGTAATGGATTGTAAGTAATACTATCCCCATTAAAGGATATTAAATAGATCGTCGAAGAATTCTCAACGTGAAAACATCCCAAACCTGTTATGCTTCGGGCTCTGTTCAATGCTTGACCCGGAATTTGATGTTTATAGTAATTATCAATAATTAATTCCCCGTGCGTTATCTCGAGGAATTTTCCCCTCAGAATAGTGGATCAATTTTCCATTTTTCTTATCTCTAACTTTATTTTTATTCTGAAGACTTGTTATTAGTGGATATAAATATAATTTTTTTTTTAAATCCCATTTCTCAATGTTTTGGTTACATATTTTGTCCTCATAAATAAATATGTCCTTAAGGGAAAATAATATTATTTTGGTACTCATTTTTGCTCTTTAATCTCATTAATTAATAAATCATGTCATTTATTTGAAAGAAAAATAGGTTTTTTGTTTTTAGCAAATTTGACGCAGATATTACCATTTTGTTATATATTTTTAATGTACTTTTAATGATACATTTTCCTTTTTTTTGTATGGTAAGTCGAATCAAGTTTAGTTCATTAAAAGTCAATGAATTTGTCCCAATTTCTCATACACAATAATCTATAAGTTTATAAAATATCGCTTTTTTGAATGGAGAAACACAAATTAGATCCGAGAGATAACTGAACAATGGGAAATGGGTAATGCATTTTTACTTTCAGTTTATACATTTACAAATGTGGCTACTTGGAAATATTTCAGTGAAACTTAAACACAGTGCGATATAAACAAAAAATACACGTTGCGGGTTTTAAAAAAAACTTTACAGAAGATTTCAGTGGTTGGGTTTCAGGCTCTAAAGTGTCAAAAAAATTCCTTGGTAAAGCTCATCGTAATCGTGTAAACCAGGAAGATATAATTCTAAAGTCATTATTGCATAACGAGAGAAGGATTGTTTTTTTCTGTAACGTGTCCCTAGAAAGTCAGACTGAGATATCTAAACGACTTCTTGTCTCGTGACTAAACCCATTATATCTAAGAAGTCAATACGGAGCAGGTGCTTTAAAGTAGCTTATAACCGCCTAGAACTTTCACGCTATATTATTCTTTATTTTAGAGAGAAGATTCACATAGATTACATTTACTAAAATATAATTTTTATTATAACATTTATTTCAGCTTGTTTTTTTATGGAAATTTTTTCCATTTATCAAAATCTTAATTTTATATGTTTAATTCTCTCTTAGTGAAATTATATATTTCTATTTCTTCTGCAGATAAGAAAAATAGTTACAATTTTAAATATAATACCACATAAAAATAAAACATAATTACCAAAAAAATATTCCAAGATAATATTTTTAGATACATTCAGACCCCCGCCATATACAAATTAATTTTTATAATTTCACATAAATTGTTTTTAATTATTTATCTAATAACAATAAGAATACTAAATAGTCTTCTTAGATATTAGTAAATTAAGGCAGTGGTTTAGAATTAAAGCATACAATTGATTTTTCTCATTAAATGTGAGGCCACAGCAATCAATTTGGTAAAAGTATTACTCCTTTCTTTCTAATGTGCTCGATACAGAACTTTGACTAAGTTTGAAGATTTTGCTAGAATAGTTTATGTAAGTTGACTATAATCACAGTCTGAAGTCTTTCAGTTTGCAAAGTTAGAAGGCTTAGAGAAAATAATGCCAATTCGTCATTGTCATGACGTCATCATTAATTTCTTTTGAAATAAGATTTCAAGATTTCAAATTCATTCAATAATGCCTTAATAACATGAAATATGCTTTTGTGAAATGTATTGTTGTATTCCAGAACAAATAATTGTCATGAACTGTCACTTATATATTAGAAAGACTATATATCCTAAATGCTGTCTATCTTATTCTGACTTTTTCTATGGATATAGACGGAATTCAGAACCTCGCAGTTTGATATTCAGAGTGATAATTAATCAAGATGATTATTTTTAGATTAGGAAGGAGTTGCTTAGCTGACATATGTGAAAATTTTAGTTCAAGACTCTTTTTGATAAAAAAGAAAAAGAATATATAAAATCTCACTTGTCATTTTCTTTTCTCACACCTTCAGAACAGTCAAAATCTTCGACTTTTTGCCCTTTAAAATAATTGTAACAGTCTGGAAAAAGGTAATAACCCCATTTTCCTTGAGGTCGCAATTTTTTTGCCAGTAAGAGTGTTTCTAACATATAGGACCTAAGGAGAAAATAAATGTTTTATTCTATATAAATTATATAGAAAGCATTTATATCTAAATATTCTTATAAATGTAAGCAAGTACTTAGCGCCTTCTTCAAATTCCTTTTTTGCCAGCTGTTCAACTTTTTTATTATCTAAGCCAGGATTGCTCTTTTTCACTAATTCTTTTGATTTATCCCGGTAAATGTTTAAAGGTTTCCAGTTGAAAGTCCAGGATGGTCTCCAAGATTCCCAGTCAATAACTCCCAAGCTGTCAAAATTCTCATCAGGAATTGTGGTAAAGATGTCTTGCGATGCTTTTTCCAAATGTTTTGTTAGATTTCCTGACTAACATAAAAAGTTACAAGCCTATCATAAATTTAAACTTGAGATTTAATACAAAGCAGTAAATACAATGTATAGAAAATAGAAAGCAAATACAATATCTACCCACAAATATTATAGCCAATCAAACCAGCGCAAAAGCAGTTATTGAGAGAAATGCCAATATAAATAAAATATATTTAATATATATTCTTCTGCATTATATATATATTTCTAATTGTATTGATTTGCTTATTTTTCAATGTATTACTTTGGTTCCATTTACATCAATTTTGACATAGTTGCATTTTCTTCTTATACAGATACTCTTCGGGGGAATAGCACGAATATTTTTAGACTTTTGTTCTTGTCAGAAAAGAGTGTCTTATTTGTATAGTTAACTATCTCCCTTCTGATGAAGACGTAGTCCCTGTGCCTTTTCCTCATTTACATTTGTATTATATTTTTTTCTTGATTTTTCTTGATATATATATATATATATATATATATATATATATATATATATTTGAATATAAAGGTTTAAATATAATTAGATGAATAATACAGCATAGTTTAAAAACTGAAAATTTTCACACTTTTCAAACTAAAAAGAAATTACGAAGGGTAAAACTTCGTTTATTGAGGAATAGGAATTAAAAATATAAACGAATACAAAATTATTGAATGTATAATAGTTAAAAGAAAAGGTTTTTAAAAGTGAACAGAACAGTTTGGCGCTAAATTATTGCATTTTTTATTGTAGCTATACTAATCAACAAAATTTTAGTGTAAGGATTTTGGATATCAACTTTGCGGAAGCCGTTAGCACTCATAGTTCAGAATGATCCAAAGTAACGTGAAGAAATTTGTCTTATAATAGTTAAACTACTGAAAATGATAGCACACAGAATTTGCATAAAATGACTCTTTAACTTATTACGAGCGAAGTTCTAAATTATTGGCAATCAATTATATCTGATTCTGGAAACGCTTTTGATAGGGAATTATTATCTCATGTTAATGTGATAAGTAAATCACTAATTATAGGACAACAGATACATATCAGTGCCAAAATAATCGAAAAGAGACAGAGATATATTATCAAATATCTTGTGCAAATTCATAAAAGAAATTGTGGATGGTAAAACATATTTCCATATAATTTTTTAATACTGTAATATAACAGCATTTCCTAATGAATTGTAGTTTTCTTAACCACCTCTGATTTTTGTGAGATTATTAGATAATATTTTGAATCGCTGAAAAATAATAAAGACTGTAATTATTTCTATTCTTTTTTATTATGGATGTGTTATAGACGTTATTTAAAATATCTTCATCATGAAACATAGTTATTGAAAATATAACATCATTTAAATGAAATTTTTCAGGGGCCGTTAACTTATTTAGAAATCTGCGTTTATTAAAATATTGGATGGACTGATGTTTCAAACGCTATCATGAACTAAATAAAAAAAAGTAAAATGAAAATTAATATATGGAGGGAAGTCTTTTTTATTAGAAGAAACCAAACCCTTTTTGTGATAAGAAGAAAACTTCATATATGATACTTATGATACATGAAACTTTATATATTATTTTATCAGTATTTTTTCTTAAGTCAGCACTCGTCATCATATTAACTTATAAGTCTCATCATATTTCTCTCTCTTTAAGTTGTATGAGTTAAAAGTTTCGTTAAACGGCTACTTTGGGTACGTTTAACTTCTAGGTAAAACACTAGAACTGTATAAAGTGTTATTGAATTTACCACAAATAACTTTGCCATTCAAATGTGTGTTTTTTGAAGTAATGCAATGTTTCTTTCATTTATGACAAAAAATAATTTTGTACAGTCATTTTTTAGCTACATTTATTGTTTCGAGCTTAATAAAGACTGTAAAAGAAGATTAAAATTAACAGTCGAACAGCTAATACGATACTTTTAATCATTTAAAGAAATGATTGGTTAATTTATATGCTACATATTTTACTAAAATATATATATTTATTTTTTATTTCCAAATTAAGGTTTGTTTAATGTTAAAAATGTATCTCGTTTAATGTGCAATACAATTTATGTTCGTAATAAATTTTAATTTTTTACTAAATGTACAATGACACATGCTTTTAAAATATGTGTTCATTAATTAAAAATTAATAGCAGTAAATTATATTTCAAGTAAATATATTCTAATTTAAGATTACAATGTTATGTTCTTTACATATAATTCCCTCAAAAAATTTTAGAATACGATTTTTATTTTTTAAAATTAAATACATAATTAACACATACTATATGACATTACAAAATATTATATCACATAAAAGTACTAATCGATTACATTAAATTGATCGATTATTTTAAATGAATAAAAAGAAATACGAGACAGACGAAATTTAATAAATTAAATGTTGTCTACTATTGAAAATTAACTTGTTTACATATTATAAAATATCTTGTTTACACGTTTGCAATTATCGGTAAAATAGAATGGAAAAGTGACTATTGCGAAATATAATCTCTTAATATCTTAATTTATTCATTCATGTATCAGAGTCAATTTAAATTATAATATATTTAACTCATTCACCGACAGATGGCGGTACCCAACCAACTAAATTTCACTTAAGATTTTTAGATGTTGCTTCTAATTAAGTTTTCAAAATTTGAGAAAAATGTTTTTTTTACTGCACTTAAGGGCGTAATTATAGGGTGCGAATTATGTCTGATTGCTTTCTTATTGAATGATTGTCCCTTTTTTTAAGAAGGAAAAATTTAACAAATTTAAAAATAAATATTAATTGCTCATAAAATTTAGAAACTAAAGGAAATTTAACAAATATTGATGAAAATAATAATGATAAAACCATTGGAATAAATATTTTTAGCATTAAAGCGTAACTATTAAAGCATATATTGCTGGAAAGAAAATGCATTTTAAAAATGTTATTCATATCAGTGTAACTGAAACGCATAGAGGGCATTAAAATATGTAAATGAAATTTTCAATTCTTTAAAATATTCATACAATTAAATTATTGTCCTTTAAAATTGTTCTACTAAGAAGACAACGTGAATGAAGTCCGCATGACAAGTAGAACATATTTTATGCGGATAATTAGACTTTCAACCATTCATGAAAGGGAGGTGGCGATAGTGACATCTACAATATGCTTAAAAGAAGTGATTTTGCAGTTGATACAGATGCAAAAACTGCATTTGAACATTGTTTTTAAAAAACTGTTATAACGTTTCACGTGATAAAGAAAAGTGTCCAAAACATGTTTGTTCACAACACTGCACAAAAATGTAACATGGTAGCCTTTCGGAGGCGATTTATTCTAGTTGAGTACTATTGCTCACTTTGTTCCAATGATTATCATTACGAAGCCATGAAGTGTTTAAGACCCGTATACTGAGTTGGACATCTATACTGAGTTGGACCTCTGCTACCCTATCACTAACAGATGAAAAGAAATAAGTTATATTCACAGAATTATATAAATGCGTCTAGTATTATACGAGTTTAAAATAGTTATTGCTTGTTATTTACAAATACTTGTTATTTGCAAAACAAATATTTGCATAACTTGTTATTTAATGCATACTTGTTATTTGCATAACAAGTATTTGTTCAAACAGTTCGACTACAGATACATTTTAGTTCTCAAAATAATAATATAATACTTTTTTTCGAGTTTCTCACAATCAGAAAACTAAAATGTTTGGAAGAACTTCATATAGATAAAGGATTCTCCTTAGGCGAATTAGACAATTATTTAGAACTGCAATCCTTGAAGGTTCTTAAATTCAAAACGTGAAACTTATTATTTATTAAATTAATAAAGCTCATTTATATTGTATTTAAGTACTCTAGAAACTTGAAAATTCGATCTCGCTTCTATACAAATTAGCATATAATTCTTCTAAAGATAAAATTATTCCATTAAAGTTAAAATTTATTATCAATTAACATTTTTGCTGTACTCTAACTTTAACAGTAGTTTCTAATAACGCAAACAGGATTTTATGTGGTAAAGAATATTGCACTTATAAGAACTACATTAGCGATAAAAATGATAATTTTTTTCTTAAATCCATTAACTAACTTTTTTCAAAATAAATGGTGTAATTTAAAAAGATATTTGACTTGAAAAAGTAATAAAATAAAAAAATTTGAGTGTCTTCTTTACAAGTAGAAAAATCTGTAGTAAAAAAAAAAGTCCTGTCCTAGTTTAAAAATCCTTGAAATTTTGATTTAGATTTTATTTCATTTCAAACTATCTCTTCCTTAAGGACCCAAGGACATGTGTAGACAAGTCACATTAGATGATAGTTCCCTAAACGTGCAAGATATAGATAAGCATAAAAGAGTCACGATAAAGGTTATTTAGTTATTAAAAATGATGAAATTTCATAAAAAATGAGAACTGATACACGTGAAGGGAAAACACGTGAAAACATTTTATTTTTTAATAAACTATTTACATTATGATGATTATTACAATAAATTAGAACAATGTTGTTATTTTACCCCAAGACCATACCAGTAGAAAATTATTAATAAATAAATAAAGGAAATATGTGTATTTAATTGATAAACATTTATTTCTGTTATAGTGTGAGTGATAATTTTTCTTATGTTATTACAGTGAAAATTTACAAAAATTTCTCCTTTGAGCATGTGATATTAAGCTTAGTAAAATAATCAACAATAGACTAAAATTTATAATATTTTAAATATTCGCATCAATCTGCATAGACCTAATTTTGAAAATTATAATAAAAGTTTGTTGAATTGTAATAATAATAAAAGCTTTAATGTTGAATTCGACTGTTTCAGAATTTAATATTTTTAATATTATCATTAATATTTTGAATGTAGAATCTAATAACCCATGTTTAATAAAAAAAATCAATGCATTTTAATATTTAAAATTACTATTATTACTTTAATATTATTATATTCTAATATTTAAAATAATCAATACATTTAAAATGGAAACAAATCATGTACCTTTTGGCTTTAATGATGCACATAATAACTCACACAAATTAATTACAATTACATCAAATCTCAAATAAGTTAAGCCTAATAGTTCAAAAATTAATAGCTAAAAAAATTTAAAAAAAGATGATTGAAAAATTAATAAAAAATATAAAAAAAAAACAAACAATTTAAATAATTTTGAAAATCGAATAATAAAACTTTTGAACTCGAGATAGTTCCAATTCAAGAGTTTTATTATTTTGTTAACACTTATAATTATTATTGCAAAAATTTAATCACTAGCTTATATAAAATATATATTTTTCTAATTACTTATAAAATATGGACATTTTAAAATCTCGATTTTTGATATTTTTAAGTATAAACTAAGTACAAATAAAATTTCAGTTAAAAAAAAAAAAAAAAAAAAAAAAAAGAAGAGAGAGAGACATTCGTTTATATTACTTTAATGCGCCTCTCTTAAACATCCGTAATATGATAAAATAAATTTTCCGAAATTTTCTAAAGGGCTTAAATTATTCTTTCCATTAAACGAAATTACTGTGTCTTAGATTATGTATACTTTTTTGGTAGATAAATTTTTATTTATAATAAATTTTGCAGAACATAAATGTTAGAGAGAGTGCTGTTTATATTTTTATATTAACCCAAGATTAAATTCTTTTTTTCAATTTTCGATAAGTCACTTTGTTAGGTGAAGTGCTGGTATTGTTTTAAGTGGTATTACTTAGAAGATATTCTCAATAAAGGCATTAAATTTATTAAAATTAGATCAATGTATAGTAAAAAGTAAACATTAAAGTGCTCTTTTCCTGACATTGATACAATTATATTTAAACTTTCTAATGCTTATTTGATTCCATTAGAGTTTTTTTCCCAACGCAAATTGTATTTTTTCAATTAACTTAAAAAGATGATCAATACCTTTAAGTTTGAGCAAATGTGTTTCCACTTTCTTCATGTGCATATGTTGTTCTTTCTTCTTGGAATTTTCCAGGGTTTCTCTCTTGTAACGCATTGAATTTGGCTCATAATCTATAAAAATTATTCCCGAAAGACTAAAATGTAATGAACATTTAAATGTTTGCATTTTTTGTTAATCTGTCCATTATGCGGTGTCAAATGTCTAATTCTTTCCAACATTGTGTGTTCATCATGTAGGATGCCGCAAAATACATATACAACCCACAAGGAGCTGTATACAGATACGTAATTCTTGTGAAAAGATAACTTGATGCCATTCTTGAGTCTAGGCTTAACATATATTTCTCATATTCAAGGTATCTCACTTGCGAACTTTACGTGATGGTCTGTCACCCTATTAAGAATAGGATTTATATAGGAATATGTTACTTCAACTGTGATCAGTCACTGTTAAAGTTCACAGGCCTGTTAAAGAGTGGAAAACGGGATCATTTGAGGTAAAGATATTAAAGGTGAAATATTTATCAGCTAAGTAAGGAAAAATTGGTTGATATTTATAGCATTTATAGGAACAGGAACGAAATTAGATAAGCCTAGAGACATAGAGAATGCCTTATAAGCAGACGTCTGCCAAAATCATCTATTGTTTTAATAATTGCAAGGTTGATTAAATTAATCTAGTGCAATTAATTAAGCAGCGACATTAGTCAGCAAAGTACAATACACCCGCTTGGTGCAAAGGCAGTTGAGGCAAGGAAAATTGAGAGGAGCACTAGAGAACAAATTATCAAAATTTTAATGTGCTTCTCTACAACGTTATGAGCTGCACTTAACATTGTGACATAGATCCACTATATCCTTGTCGCTTATCTAAATCGCTAAGTTTTTTTTTTTTTTTTTTTTTTTTTTGTAAAATTATGTTACCTTTTACCTTGGCTATCTACCACTTTACTTGCATATCAATTACTTATGTAAATTGAGTTTCGAATAGAAAATGATGTAATATTTATCTGTGTGACAACTTTTTTTTAAAGTTAGAACACATACAACATATTGGGAAATGCAAATCATCCTATATTATACAATTTTGTGATTTTTATCACAAAGATAATGGAATTTGACGTTAGATCGTTATTATTAAACAAAAAAATGACCTAGTTTCTATAGAGCAGGGGTGGTCAAACTTTTGGGATCTGGGGTCTACTCCACATTTAAAAAAATCGAAGGCAGTCTACCAATGGCAGAGCTAAGTTAACGTACATATTTATTTTCAATAACAAGAAAATATGGTAAATTATGTAATTTTTCTAAAAAAAACTTAATATTTACAAAATTAAAATTTACTGAGGAAACTTATAAAAGTATTCATATATCAAAAACTAAGCATCCTATTAACTTCGTTTAGTTGAAATTTGGCATTGTATATCTGCGACAAGTTTATCAGATTGTGGCTGGTACGAGCTTATTGCAATGCATAAACACGAAATTAAATGTTCATCTATTAAATGCACCAATGTTTGTTTTTTGTTCATGATTGAAAAAGCAGATTCACAAAGATACCTCGATCCAAAGTACGATTTCAAGAACAAAATCAATTTGCAAACGTTTCCTCAGAAATTAATTTCCAAAAATCAGTATCGCTAAATATGCTCTGGATCTAAGAAATACTATATCGCATCTTAATTTAAAAATTTCTTCCTCGACCGGGACTGATGTGATGTCTATTAAATGTCCTATTTTTTCAGATACTGTATCAATGTTGACATTTTCATTAAATGGAAATATCATAAAATTGAGTATTTCTTTCAACCTAATTAAGTCAGCGAATCTTCTTTAAAATTCTTCAAACAAAACAAGTGAGAATTAAGCGAAATCTTCGAAGTCTCGGTTTGGATTATGGATGCACTCTTCCTCTATGTTTTTGAAGTTTCTCAATTCATGTTTTCTTAATTGAGATACATAACTTTCTATAGTTTTTTTTGATTGTTTTAATCGCTCACATCATGTCCGTTTTAGGTTTTATATAAATCGTAAACCTTTAATCATAAATCTTTAAATCGTAAATCTTTGCACAATTTGTTTTGGGTTTTAATGCGTAGACTGTAGTAAATTTTTATTTTAAATAATTCATTGATTCTATGTCATAAGTAATAAATTAAAGTGTTAATATCCGAGGTCATTATCGGGATAGTCATATGGACTACCTAAAATGTCATCGCAGTCTACCAGTCGACCGCGGTCGACGTCTTGGCTACTCCTGCTGTAGAGCATTGGGCTTGAAACTCATTAGCTAAGTTTATCAATTAAGTAATTTAAGAACTTTGAGTATTAAAAAATTATTTGACTCTAGAAAAAGGAATTTACTTAGAGATGAGGATGTAAGAACGTATGTATTTCTGTAACGTTGAACATGTTTTTTTAATGCTATACACAGTTTTATGTAAGAATTTTTTTTATTCCCTATACATTGAAAAATGCAAAGAAAAAGGGAATTTAATATTTTTATTAGTCTTATTTTTGTAGATTTATTAATGAATAAATAAAAAAGAGAAATATATCTGTCTAATTATAGCAAATCAGCATTAATGCTTTATAAAATAAAGACATTTTACGTAAAAATATATTCCCTTTCGAATTAAATTTTCAATCAACATCGGAATGAAGCAAATTTTGTTAAGAGGGAAAAAAATTTTAGCACTAATTCTGATATATAATTTTAATATAGGTATATAAATTCTTTTTATCTTTTTGGTAAAATTTTGTATTAAATTCATAAAACATGAGCTCATTCCATTCACAAATATCATTTTTCATTTATATTGACATATAAGTGCTTCTGATTCTATTTTATTTATTCACAGTGACAGTAGAAATAGAAAGCCATGAAAAAACATACTTTGTGACACAGTAAGATGTGGGGACATAACAAATAAAAACTTATTGAACTCTGGGGAAAATTGTAACAAAAGTGTGTAATCAAATCTTGCTAAGTTATAATCCCAAATAGATTATAATTGTACAACAAACTGTAATCTCAAACAAAAGTTAAACAATCACAATATAATAACAAAAATTTTTCAATATTTATGACAGACTTTGCTCCAAATTAATTTTTGGAAAAAACAATTGTATGTTAAATTAAATAAATTTCCTTAAGATACCTTTCATTAATGCTTTAAAGAAAAATTACCATTAATCAGCTACAGAAAGTAATTTTAAATCCTATATTTATGTTATGGTGCTTAAATCCATATATAATAATTGTAATGTTATATAATAATTACAAATATGTTTATAAACTGTTATAAACAAAGTTTTATTCATCCTCTACATTTTCAAAATCCCACCACAATGCATTTCCTCTATGCACTTTTGATACTGGAATAGATTGAAGGTCAAGGCCACTTCTTATTAAAGCAAAACTATACAAATCTTTTATCAAGATATCATGCACTGTAAGTTACGGCATCGGATGACACCATTTCAAGGAATCTAGAAGATATCACCATTACATAATTTTATGTAGAAACAAAAAATAAAAGTTCTTATTTGTTTCTTTTTTTTCGAAAATATTGATAAAGTCTCTTCAGCTAAAATATTTCTCAAATTGAGTGTTTCTAATAATAAAAATTTTTATGCAGGAGCCAGCGTTGTCTTGAATCTCAAGGATGGGAGTTTTTCAGAAATACTTTTCGGTCACTTTGTTGATTAGAGACAAAACTTTTGGTATGAATCAGAGATTCAACAGTTTAAAACACTGAAGACAGTATCGCTATATATCTTTGAAATTTAATAAAATGAAAAAATTAACTAAAGTATAGTTAACACAAATGGTATTTTTCACCGAATAAAATCATAAGGAATGTAAATACGTAATGTATTTGAAAGAATAAAAAATATGAAATTATCGGGGGAATTATTTCTGTATGATAATGTAGGAGTAAATTATCTCCGTAAACAAAAATTATAACTGGATTGTATTTTAATCACGAATCAAAAGTTCTGTCACTTCTATGTTTGAATTTAAGATCTTTTCATGTGAATGAAATTAACTTCAGTTATTTATCATAAACTTTTGAGTTTCCACTACTGAACAATATTTAAAAAATGTGCTTAAAGCTCCCACTACATGATTTAGTATTTTTGTTCATTCTTTAAGCAAATTGATTTGAAATTTTAATTGAAATGAGTGCTTCTGATATTTATACTTTTGCCAATCAAAATTGTTAGATCTTAAAGGAAAGCTAATATTATATCTGATTTGCTTCAAACAAAAGAACTGTGATTGATGTTAACGACATGACTATGATTCGGTTGAGTATTCAGTTGAAATAAAATTAGATGAGAAACCTATAAGTTCTTTATTTTATGCAGTTTCAATTTAATGTCAAAGTTTATCAATAGTAGTGAATTGAGGTTGGGGAAGTGCCAGTCTTTTAGTAACTCATGAACTTGTGTTCTCAAAAAGCAACAGATAAGGATAATGATTTGACTAAAATTACTATCCAACTACCAATGTATTAGGAAGGCCAAGATAGCATGGATATTACATTATTTTGCTAAAAGATAGTATCCCAAAGATTGCGAAGAAAGATGTTCGAGTGTAGTTCGAGTTAGATGTCGAGAACAAACTGTCTACTATCTTAGGTGTTAGTGGCTATGAGATGCTGAGACCCTTCATAACATTTGGTATATTTCGAATTGGGACATAGAATCCAAAATCCTCCGACAGTCAAATGATCCAGACAAACATTGTCAGTAAAAAATATTTTTGACTCGTGTTTATGCCTTCGAATATCAGCCAATTGCATATTTTAGTATTTAGTATTTTTTAAATGAATTTGATGTTTATTGCACTTCGCATTCATAGAATAGCACTTTTAATTATTAAAAGAAACTGCGTTAAAATGTGATTAGTTTTTGGGGAAAGACATCAATAAATCAAAAAATAATTTCATACATTAATTACACTTTTTTATAGGGTAAAACATTGATCTTACATGATTAAAAATTTGAGAAAAAGCAAAACGGGACTACAAAAAATAAGAGCCTATTGCACTATTTAAAAAGATGATATTAATGAGAAAATATCCCTCAAGTGTTTGTTTTCGACAAGTAGCTTGATGCAATGTTGTAATGGAAGAGGTTTGCTGACAGGTTGTTACGTCACTGTTTGTTCAATGAAGTGCGCCATTACATATTTTTCTAAAAAAATAAAAATAAGACTATTATCGCAATTTATTATACATTGATGAATTGTTTACATCAACATTTCTTAGAATTATTGCATTTAATAGAAAATCTTTTCGCTGTTTTTAACGATGAAAACTAAAATCCATTGATCATTTTTAAATTTGTAAGAAAATACTATGTGACCGAATGCTACTTTATAATAAAGCAATGTTTTTTTATTAGTTGTTAAGTTCTTAAACTAAATTTAAGAAATATTTATTTATAGTTTTCAAAAATATTTACAAACTGGTGAAAGTTCTATAATGCTTACATTAGTTAGTTTTAAAGAGCATTAGATCTAATTTCGATACACTAAAAATATAATAGTGTTTTGAAAGTTTTATTACTATGAAATCAAAATTGGTTAAGCATTGCTGGAGGTTTTTTAATAGACAATGATAATGGTTTCGTAAAAACAACAAGCTAATATCGACTGTCCTGACCACTCTGAGTTAATCGGCGAAATAAACAGCAAGAACTTATCGCGTAAATGAGCACATTTACTCTCCTATGTTTATTCTTAAAACATTTTAAGTAGAAGGTCCTAGGTTTTATTTTGACTATTTTTTAAACATGCATTAATGCGTGTTGCATTTTTGCTTTTCGCATGCATACATATTGAAATGCGTGAATTGGAATTTTCAAGGTTTTCTTTCTAATGATATGTAAACATCACCCCCTATCAATGAAAAGGCAATACGCAGCAGTTTATCAAATGCTTTTTTATCCTAACACTCACCGTGGCAAAACGACCTTATGCTTTAAAGGGAGAACAGCACTTTTTGAAGCATAAGGTCTGGGGTTCGATCCCAGACCATTAAACAACGGAAGAGCTTTTGCATCTGCATGCACGTCTATCGGGGATAATACTTACGAGTTTTTTGCTTTTTTCCCTGGGACAAGTAAGTGCTGCCCGCTATTTATAAAAAGCCCTCCCAGAAGATAATTTATGAGGTGAGTTTTAAAAATGCCTTAAAACGGTCTTCAGTCGTTAGGTTGTTCACTACTCGGTGCTAAATTGCCTTAATACAATTTTCAGCATTTAAGGCATCTGCTATGCGGTGTCAAACAACGTCGTCCAGTAAGAAAGAAACAAACTCTTATTGAGACAGAAATTTGATTATTTCAAGCATAATACTTAAATCTTTGTGCTGCATAAAAATGTGGGATTATAAAAGAA
This sequence comes from Latrodectus geometricus, assembly GCA_026290005.1. Lineage (NCBI taxonomy): Eukaryota > Metazoa > Arthropoda > Arachnida > Araneae > Theridiidae > Latrodectus > Latrodectus geometricus. The sequence goes on from JAPDSC010079928.1 coordinate 38,395, forward strand.
AATGTAAAATTACATTTGTTAAAAAATAATAAAAATTTAGTTAAAAGTAGAAGGACATTTGGACATTAAACAGTTAGTTTCTCTCATCAACTAAATTATTTGAAAAATGAATTCAACCCGAGAGGGATAATCTTGGAGTTAAAACGTAAGGAATTTTCCTTTTATCTTTTTCAAAATATTTTTATGTCAATTTGCTAATTTTTTCAATTACATATAAATTTCTCTATGATATTTAATTTGACGTTGTTCATTAATATGTTAAAATGGTGAAAAATCCCCACATATTCAAAGTAAAACGAAGAAACAAACTTAGAGTATTAATAAAAATTTTAACTTTCGCATTTTAATGTTTGCTATGTTTAATCACTTGCTTCTACAATGAGAATCATTATACAAGTCATTTTCATGTGTCTAAAACATTTATTTCAAGCTTTTAAGAAGTTATTATGAGCCTGTGCTGCACTTGAAAAAATTCAAGTTCTTTTCAGAAAGTATATATGATCGCCATTATTAGACTTTTATGAAGTTAATCTCAAATATATAAGTATAAAGCAGTATACTTTTATACTAATTTCATAACATCATAAACAATTTCAGACCTATATATTTATAAAATTCCATTTATACTCCCACTACATTTATTTTGTGAAAAGAATAACAATGTTTGTCAATTGTTCTTGTTGTAGATAGTTTTAGATTCTTGCTAGGATAATTTAATCTTAAAAAATTGTTTTTGCTGGATAGTTTTAATAATTTGCAATCACAATATTTCATAAAATCAAGAAAAAAGAAATTTCTGCATTTCGATATAAATCTAAGCCTTTGAACCTAAATCTAATTAAAAAATTTTAAACAGTAAATCTTTATTAGTTATCTTTAAATACTTAGCTTAAAATGAGTACCAAAAGGCAAGGAGGGAAGAAAATAATCAAAAATTAAAAACTTGGAAATAAGAAATTTTGTTCAATATGAAATACGAGCTAAGAACACACGGTGTAAAGATATAAAGATAAACATTTATTTAGTAGTTCTCATTTTGAAGGCAACTTTGATCATGAAGATAATATCACTATCATCAATAACGAACATCTCTATTTGGAGTCTAATGATATTCCATTGAAATTCCCTGGAATCATCCGAATTTCTCATTCACATCCTTCATACTGTTTCAATTCCATGAATCAACTTATAAAAGTCAAAACCCACTTTTCAAATGAATCCATAGAAATAATATTTTTAAAACCTTTTGTGATAAAATCTTGTGAATGCCAGGATGACATAGTTTTCAAATTATGAGGTAAAAGTTGAATACTTGTTTTTGTTGTTTCAATTGGTACTATCTAGTATGTTTTTTAAATTAAAATGCATGTCTACATAATTACTCAACTTCAAGCTTCGAATCATATATTATTTCTCCTTATCCTCGCATTTTACTAAGTCGCATGATTATTTTTCATATATTCCTTGCTTATACACTAAATTTTGATGAAAAAAATTCAATATATCTTCTCTATTTTCATCATCATGACTCTATCATATTTAAAATATAATTTCGAAGTGTCTTACATGGGAGAAACTGTAATAATAAGTTATTTTTAGCAGTTATTTTTAGTAATAAAGATCACTTTATTGAAAAGCTTTGACTTTTATTCGATAAATCGAGGGATTTATCGAATAATAGTCAAAATCTGCAACAATACATTCATCATGACTCTAGTTGTTTGTATAAATTTGGCAAGAACTTCCGATATTAGAAGTTTCCTCAAGTGAAATAATTCTACTGAAATTGGATAGAGGATTTAGAATTTCTCAAACAGGTTTCACAGAATAAACATAACCAAATGTGGAAAACATACCGAAAACAATGATAAATCTCCCAACTTAAAGTGCATTAACATTCTATGCTTCTAGATCTAGTATTTTGACTTATTTGTTATAAATTGATAACACGACAAAGTTTGATAAGTTGACATTTCACGAGGTAAACTAATTAGAAGCATTTGCGTTAATGGAATTTTTTCTTCCCCGATAACGTTTTGATCAATTTCCGAATTGCATTGTTATTTATGATAGAATGAAGATTTTTACAGCTATAAAATGGCATTCTCGTATTTCATGAGTAGATATGCCGGACACTTACTTTCTAGCAGGGACAGATGATTTTATTTGAGTACCATTGGTGAGGGACTGATAGGATAGTCTAGGATTTTAGTTTATTTTAAGTTTACTTGGATTTTAAAAAGGACGAGGTTCTTCAAGATCACCTATTTAAGACTTTTTAAGTTTATGGGGATTGTCTAGTAAAATAAGACAATCTTTTTGGTTAATAACAACAACAATAATAGATTTTTACAGCAATCGCAAGCATTCGCATCTTTGTTGACTGCGAACAAACCAGTAAGTCACCTGCTGAGACAACGGTCTAAGAGAAAAAAACTATAAATGTTTTAAGTTCTAGCATTAAATTAATTAGTTATGGAATGATATCTTTTTTATTGAATCAATGAAGTATATCTTTGTTAAGGGTTTCATTTATCCTGTTTCGTTTCGTTTAGTTTATGTAACTGAGTGAAAGAGTGGATGAATTTAAATGAAAAAATGCGTGGAAACGTCATCAAATGGGGTAGTCATTTTACCCATATCTAGATACTATTATTATCAACATAAATAAAATTGCAAGAAGGGATTTCATAGGACCCTCTGAAATTCATTTTTATAAATGTTGTATTAACTATAGATTTATATATAATTTTAGAGTATTATTATGCAGAGTTATTGCAGAGTTTATTTGTACTTAAATGTTGAAAAAGTTTAAAAAATTAATTTAGTTATAAAATACATGATAGGTACTTAAAAAAAATTCTTAAATTCTCCCTGTCGGAATTTTTTTACATAAAACTTCTTTTTCTATGTATCAGTAGAAAAAACAAGATTTAAATAATATACTTCTAAGTTTAAAAATTAGAATTTATGATAAAACATAAAAATATATAAAAAAATTGCTTAAAATACTCATTATTTGCATCGTTAAATTAAAAAATTAGCCGGAACGATTTTCTAAAAGTTGCTATAAAGTATTAACTTCCCAATGTAAGTAAACATGAAAAATTTTATAAAGTAAACCTTCTCTCTATAATAGTACAGTTAAAATAAATTTCGACGAAATCTCTCAACGTTGTCTAATTTTTTCACCATAAACCATTAGGCACAAATAGAAGTAAGGGTAAAAAAACTTTATTTGACATCTCTAGAAACAATGTTCTATTTTAATTCTCTAGAATTGTGTTTGCGTAACACTCACTATGAATGTAACAATGCATACAAAAATAAAATATTTTTTTGAAAAATCACTTAGTTTTCACTTTCAACAAAGAAAGAGTTTAATAATATAATAAATGTAAATTGTAAACTTAATTTAAAATTCATTCAAATAAATTAAAAATTTTAATCCAATTTTAATTGTTTATTCGTTTAGTAAAATAAGATATTTAATATAAATTCATATTGTATTTTACTCCCTAAACGCTTAATAATTTCTTATAAAATAAATACAATTTATTTCGTTTAAAAAATGAGTTTTCGATAGAAAAATGTATTTCAAAGAAATCTTAATCAAAAACAAAAAAGGGGGGATATGTAAATTTAAGAAATTACTTACTTAAAAATAGTTGAGGTTTGTTGCAATTCAGTATGATAAAAAATTGATTTGAGTATGCATCAAGCATAAATTATATATGGATCTCAGAATTATACATTTAATATATACATCAACTAGATTTCAGACATATACGAAATCTAGTTCAGATATATTTCTGAAATTTAAACCATGATTTCATTAAAATTGTGCCTGAGATTTCAGCTACAAGTTTTTAGTTATCACTGTCTTTTATTTTCATAATTTATTTTAAAAAATAATATAAGAAAATTGTCTTGGAATAGATAGTTTTAATTTTGTTATTTTTAATGTTTGCAGTAATAAAAAATTATATTACACAACATTTTCTTTCATATTTTAATGTTCTTTTTAATCAGATGTTCTTTCGCATAATGCCGCATTAAAAATAAATCTTATTACCTGAGGAACTCCTCCATATAAAAGTGTTCCATTTCTTAAAATCTTTGGGTAAAGCCCTAATTGTGCTTCATAAAACAGAGTTATCTTATTTCCCTGGAATTTGTCGCCTTTATTCACAAGAACTCCGTAAGCTGACAACAATTTAGTAAAATCATGTCGATAATTCCGTACGCATTGCTGACTGGGAATATTCCAGTAAACTTTAAAAGAATTAATAGAAGCTAAGGAAGCTATTATCAAAACAAATACAATATTTGTTTTGTAGGGAAACATCATGCCTAAATATGTCAGCGTGAAGCGAATGCGAAGATTATAGCTATCTAAGCTGTTCACAAAAATCTGTTCTTGAGAATGGAGCATATGTTGTAGACTTTGAAATGTTACGTAGACATAACATTTTATCTGAATTCAATATCTCTATTCAAATTAATGACATTTATACGTTGAGCTGGATTTTAATAGCAGATGTTCTTGTATTCTAAAATTTCGAAGATTTAGAAAAAGAAAACTTTGTTAATAAATTTTAAGAAAATGACTTAGTTTTCTTACAATATCAATGTAATAATTATATCAAAATGATCATAGTTAAATGATGCATTATTTTTAAATATGAAATAGTTTATGAATATATCCTATAATAAGAAATCATATTTATTTTTTGTTATAGCTATAGGAAGTATCTATAATTAGTCTCAAAGTAATTAATCATTAATAATTAATCATTTAATTTTTATTTTTAATTCAATTTACATAGCATATATATAACATATATATATATATATATATATACAAAGCAATAAATAGAATGCATGGAAAAAGCAAATACAATATTAATAAATAAATATTACATGCAATCACACCAGCGCAAAAGCAGCTATTGACCATCTCCCTCCTGATGAAGACGTGGTCCCTATGCTTTTTCCTTATTTATATTTATATTGTATTACATTGTTTTTCTTCATTTTGTCTTATTGATTTTAAATTGTATATAGTTTCTTCTTTGTTTTATTTTGATCTTTTAAATACATCTATATATATATGTCATTATTAAGCTATTTCAATGAATGAAATTTTTTCTCCATTTATTTATATTGTAAAATAATTTTTATTCCTTATGTGTAATATAAGATTTCATAATTGTAATATAAAAATGTTTCATGTAATATGCAATGTTCTATAATAGAAGTAAATTATGTGGCAACTTTTATTATGTTTTGAGACTACATAAAATGTTTTAACTATTAAAATTAAGTTTTAGTTATTAGTTATATTTAAAAAAGTTCCAAGACAGGAATATCTTCATTGAATCTCACGAGAAAAATAATTGAAAGAGACAATGTCGATTTTTGAATCCTCCCATTGTTACTTTAAAACCATACATACACACATACAAGTTTTTAAAATTAGTTTTCAAATATTATTAGTATTTAGAGTGTTTTAGGCAAAAAATCTATTAAATAAATGTTATCCATACAAGTGCAATATAGCTTTAAGAATTTTCTTTCATGCGTGAATTGGTTCGAATTCTGGATCTGGTAAATATAGAGTAAATAAATATAAAATTAATAAATTTAACAATACATATTATTTATATCATAAGCTCTTAAGTCATGTGAAACTGATTGCAGCATTAAGGTTTAATATCGTGAATAATTTTCAATAATATTAATGCTTAACATTAAGATTTATTTCAGAATAATCAATGGTTAATATCCTGATTTATTTAAGCGTAATTAATACGTAATATCGTTATTTATTTCAGAATAAATAATGCATAATACTGAAAATTCCTTTACAGTAATGGATAGTTAATATAAAGAGAAAACTTTTTCAATATATTAAGGATATTAAACTTTAGATTGAAGTTATAAGAGACATTTGAGATAAATTATAGTGATTAACAAAACTTTCTTAATTTCAGCATAATAATGTGTGAAACTGAGTTTTTGCAGGTAAAGATATTTTTTAAATGTATATAATTCATAACACTATAAAATGCGCAGATCAAATTAGTTTTCTTGCGCGAAAAGTGATTTTTAGAGTGGAGAACCAAAAGCAAATCAACAACTGCAACAATGATTGCCAAAGACACCTTTTGATACAGTGTAATGGACAGCCTAACGACCAACGTTGTAAGGCGTTTCAGCATCCACCGCATAAATTGCTTTTCGGGAAAACTTTTCATACATAGTGGGCCGTATTCACGTGTTGCAAAGGGGAAAATCCGGAAAACTCCCATGCACCCATTCCGACATATCCTCTATCTCCCTTTGTTCAACAGTATTTGGTTCGAACTTAGCATCTTATGCTCCAAAGGAAGCTGTGCCAGACACCTTAATTCTTCGCGAAATAATGAATGAAAAAAAGTTCAAAATCAATCATTAAAAAAATAGCTGTGCGTAGGCAGAAAATTTCTCATATACTTATTAGTAAGCCTGACTGAAGCATACTTATTAGTAAGAACATTTATATTCTTACTAATAAGTATGCTTCTTTTACCTTTCAACAAAACAATATTCATGATAAAATATTTTGCAGTTCCCATTGATGGTATCATAACTTAATGCTGTTGTAAAGCCTATGAGTACAAAACACATATTATTGCCTTAATGGAGAAGATTTTATAGACAGTATGGAGAAAATTATAGACGTAAGGGGGAAAACGCGAACAATTCTAAAGCATTTGTATCCAGAGAAGTACGTGCAGAAACCAGAGATGCTATCCTATTTAACCTTCAACAGTGTGTGCGATCTAACCCGGGATTTACCAATAGGCCTCATTGCAAAAATGGTCTGGCTATGGGAAACGGAGGCTGGTTCAATTATTTTAGAGCTTTTTGTATCAGGTAAAGAGATCAAAATAAGTTATATAAGGTTATTAATTCCGCATTTAATGTAATTCATGAAATTTGAGCTTGACTACTAGATAGTTTTCCATCAGAACAATTAAAGATTATTGTTAATTAATCAATTTCGCAAAAATTGAATTAATTAAATGAGAAAACTTATGAACATTTCTTGATTTACATTAGAATTTATCTTTCTCATCTCCATTAATCAGTGAATCATCCTTTAAAAGAGAAAGAGTTTATTCTCTTTAGCATGTTGAAAGCTTGTTGTTGGTAGAAGGTATCTATTGAACTTTCTTTCAATTAATTATAGTACATGTAATGAAATCTGACGTTCAAATTGTTGCACCATAAAGAGCATGTTACACATGTGAAATTTATATATGGTGAATAAAACATGTGATGATATGCGGAAATTAAATTTTTAAGGCATTTATAAAAAGTATAGGGGACAACAGCAATACTTACAACATGCATAAAACAAAGATTTTATGGTGACATTCTTATACAGTAATTGCATTTGAACATTGTTTTTACGTAAGAACGAGAAATGCTTACCAGCAATCATCTGATTTTGATACAGTTTGAATTATAGCCTAAGATATTAGGTTGGGGAAAAAGTAATCCATTATTGTTTCGGTAGACGTCTGTAGTGATCGATATCTCGTCAGGTATATATCAAACAATTTCAGATTTATGCTCGTTGGGAAGGTAATATTTGACACTAAAATATCCTCTTGCGATTTTTTGTTTGATTAATTCAGTTACGAGTACAAGGTTTTAAAAATGGAAGACAACAAACAGAAAATTCGATACATTTTCGTTTTTCTCTTGTAACGGCGAAAAAGATAGCCAGGTGGCTAAAATTGTGAAAGGTGTTTATCGTCCTATATAAGACTGTAACAACCAGTTATGTACAATTTTCGTTTCGTCGATTCCATTCGGGTATTTTTGATGTTAGAGATGCACCTCGCATGTGGATACAGCATCGTCGAAAATGTCTATAAAATATCAAAAATGATCGAAGTTAACCGCATGTCAGCAGTCGTAACGCACAAGACCTAAAATTCTACATGAAAGCTGTTTTAAACCTTTTTACAAATCGAATCCAAAAGAAGTTACATAGAGTTCACGTAAAAATAATAGATTTCTTTTTCCCCAACCTAATATTAAAACTTATTTCAATCTAATATTGCTGTTATGATTGTTAGCAGAAATAGAATTGATGGATTCATGCATGCTATTGAGGGATCCTACAATCACACCAAAAATTCTGAATGTAGAATTAAGGTAGTTTAAAATATTAGCAAAATAGAACAAGTATTATTAATATTAGCAAGAAATGCTGGAAAAGGTATTTAGAAACGCGTGTTGTTAGCAAGGTGTCCATAGCTGTGGTTGCCCTCGAGGTGGCATCAAGATCAACTTTTTGATTACTTGTTTAATACGAATCTATATATAGAAATAATATCAAATTGTTTTTTCATACGCATAAAAGTACAATGATAACATTGCCGAAAAGAACTCCCACTGTAGTAAGATTTTAAAGTGCCATTGGATAAGTTTCTCATATCTCCTCGATTGTAGTACTTCAAACAACAACGATTATATTTTCTGATGATTACAAAACTTTTCCTGGATTGTACATTCCCCTGATCTCTCTCCAGTTAAAAATATGTCTAGTCAAACGTTATTAATCGACTGGCACTTCCCAGTCCTAATGATTCGTGAACTGTTGCTAAGGCTGAAGGTGCATTGGCTGTTGTACCTATGCTAGCCATATTAATCATTGTTCGATTTTATGTTCCGGCTGTTGTTAATGTGTCGAGGTTAATTCTAGATAATGATTTCTAAAATTCCATACCACGAATTTCCTGAAAACTTAATGATTTGTTATTCTCAAGATAAGGCGTGTCCAGCAAATATCTATCCATTATTGGTAATTTTATATGATCAGTAGTGTAGATTAATACTCCTTATTGTTAATACGAAAATTTTCGCATTTTATTTTTTTATATCTTAAATAAGTTATAATAGTCATTTATAATATTTTTACTAAAAAAATTGCGATGATATTAATTTTCTAAGTATCAACTCTAAATTGAAAAACAGCGCAAAACATATTAATGAGATTTTCTTAAAATGATAAAAAGTAAAATAAAATCTAAAACATAGTATTTGGATCTAACTTTTAATTTATGTACTATTACTGAAATTATTACCTAATTTTTAGGTTAATTTAAGCCAATTTATAAATATTTAAGTTATGTAAAAATCAGTTATAATATAAATTAACATATAATTTGTTTCGTCATTGAAGTTTGTTCCATGCTTATTAAAAATGACAGTACCTTAATTGAATAATGCTCTTTTCATTTATTAATAAAAATTCAAACATATATTATCTTCCTTTAATTAATACGATATGAATATGATGAGGCAATCATGCGGTAAATTTATTCAATTTTGTTTAATTTCAGAGTACATTAATGTTAAAAAATACTTTTATAAAAGCGTACCTCTGGAATTAATTATGTTACTGAAATAAAGAAAAATATTTCTTTCTCTAACGTAATTTAAAAAAAAAAATGCAATTAATTTCTAAATTTCGTATTATTCGACCAGGCGTGAGATTTTAACAAACGTGTTAGTCGAAATTTTCTAATTTAAAATTACTTTAAAAGTAATTTGATAAACTTTTAATTAATTCTTAAATAGTATTGCAGTAAATTTGAAATGGAGAAAAGGAAATAAGCCTAGCTCAATAAGTTACAGAATATAATAAATTTCGAATAAGCTTTTAAAATGAAATTCCCCCAGTTTTTAATCTCAATTCACATTAAAATAGCTACAAAATTCTTGATCTATCATTTTTTAATTGTTTCACAAAAAAAACTTAATGTAATCATGAGATTAGATAAGATTTTTTAGAAACAATTAAAGGAGCGAGTTTAAATTTAAATGAAAAATTCAGTTTAAAAACTTCCTCTGAGTTTCCATTAAGCTAAAAGAAATTTAATTAGAAGAGAATTTTTTTGATGTGTGTGCGTGTCTAAAGATCCTAGACAAAAGCTCACAGTTTAACTTGCTCATTGATTATTGTCAGCTTAAAATCCCATCTATATAGAGAGAGACTTTGCAAGTGGAAATCTTTTTTGCTTTCAATGTTTTCAGAAGATCGAATAAAACTACCATAGAATGTTGCATAAATATTTGACCATTTTTATTTCAAGAGTTATAGAATAAATCACGTGATCTTTTTTCATTTAATGTAAAAGGTGGAAAATCTAATAGTCTTTTAATTATAAAAGAAAACACAATTGTACTATTCAATCTCAAATTCATGAAAACTTATTCCGAAGTAATTGCTCAGTTGATGTATAATTTCCCTCATTTTAAAAATAAGAGAAATAAAAAAAAATCATTACCGAGGCGCAAAACTTGATAAAAATTTTTAAGTGCATATATAAAATGAAATCCCTAGAAAATATCCTTGCCTTATGTGTAAAAACTTGTGTACTTAATGAATATATGTGTGAGTGTAAGGTTTACTCATTAAATTATTTCATAAACTGTGGCTTCAAGTGAAATAAAGCAATATGGAAAAAGATAATACTATAAAAGAAAGTCTTTTTTAAGATATTTCTATAAAAAGAAAAAGTGTTCTATAAATTGCATATATTTAATAGTTGAATTTTCTATTTCTGCATAAAAAGAAAAATTTTAGTGCTAGTTTAGTGCAAATTTTTATATATTTTTTTGAACTGATATGAGTTTGAATAATAAAATAATAAGATCATTAGTTTGATATTTGTAATCATAAAAATGAATTTTTCATTATTTAATTAACACTGTACTAAAAAAAGCTGTTTCTTATACAGCAGTTGAAAATTATGATATTGCTGTATATATATATAAAGTAAAGGTAAATTCCGAAGAAAAAAAAAGAGCAATATGTTATTTCTAAAAGAACCTAAAAGCTCTCTCTCTCTCTCTCTAATTATTTAAAATCATTAAACAGAAATATTTCTATAAATGTGTTTTTTTTTTATAAAATAAGCAAAATATGTACGAATTTATTTTTATATTTAAAAGTGCCAGTCATTTACTTCGAAGACAATTTACACTACGGTTAGCGTCTATGTCAGATTAATATTGAATAGAAAGCAGAAGTACACTGGTTACCAAAAATTAAGGAAAAATCACAAAAATAGCGATGATTCTATCAAAAATAAACCAATTTCAATAAATTTTGAATGTGTTGTTAAGCAAAAGGAGGTGACCAATATGACATTTTACAGAATATTGGTGCTGCGGTCGGAATACGTAATTTTCGAGGAGCACAAAAATGGATGTCTCAGAGCAAGGCGGCTATTGCCACAGCGTGTCTGAGATTCGAAATCTGGTATAGCAAAATTCTATCAATGTCCTCCAGACATCATTTTACTGAACAATTTCGACGGCGAACTATTGGGAGACTAGAGGCAAGTCTACGTCCAATAGAAGTGGCTAGATGGTTGAATGCGAGTCCTTCTGTGATTCATAGATTTTGGCAACCATTCCTAACCACGGATTCAGCATCCAGGAGGTTCAGCCAAGGATGGCTACGCATCACCAGGAGTGCCGATTACCGATATTTGTTATTATACGTATGTAATACAACCGCAATTTGGACTGAACTCAAATACTCCCTCACCGCAAGCTGCGGAAGGTTGGTATCCAGATCAACCATGCATCGAAGGATTTACGAATGTAGTCTTTATGCGAGACAACCAGTCATTTGCGTCCCACCATAGGTGGGAACGTTTACAATGGGCATGTCAACATGTCCACTAGGCATGTGATCAATATAGGACTGTTCTTCTTACGGATGTGTTCAGATTTAGATTCGAAAGCGGTAATAGGCGCATTTTCATTTGAAAAGAAAATGGAATTCGTTTTTATCCATCAAACATCAGTGAAAGAGATGCATACGGATCAGGCAGCGTCTGTTTGGGGTGGTATCTCTTTCAGTGGAGAATAGATGGTGATGTCTTTTCCCGGTGAAAATGTTAATATTCACTACTACAGAGGTGACATCCTGGATGTTTATGTGCGCCCTTATGGCGGTTCAATAGGTGATGCTTTCGTGGCACAGTATGATAATACGAGACCATACAGGACTCGAAACGTGGATGCTTATCTTGAGCAGGAAACAATTGAGCACATGCTCTGGCCAGGCCAATCACCAGGTCTCAACCCAATAGAGCACGCTTGGGACGCTCTAGGACGACGCGTTGCTGCTCTCAATCACCTTCTAGGGCCCTAGCTGCACTTTCAACTGTTTCGGAAGAACAATGCTTGATTTCTTACACAATTAATAGATCGCATAATTGAGAGCATCACCATAGCTGCTTCTTGGGGGGATCATATCTCATATTAAAGGTACTTTTCCTATACCAAACATACACCTCCTAGTTGTTCAGAAGCTAATTTTTATAACCCCATAATAGTCTGGTGATTTCTTTTTTGCTCTTTTGTGTTGTGTAATGAGTATAAGTTTCATTAAATTCCACGCATAATTTTTTGTGTTATCGTCATTTTTGTGATTTTTCTTTAATTTATGATAACCATAATATATGATATGGAAGAATTCTCTATTAACATACATTCAAGGATTTTTCTCAAAAATATGTTTACTCTTCATTAAAACTGAAAATTTAGCATAATCAAATATTAAGTTTATCATATTTAAATGACATAAATTTATGAAAAATTATTTCCTGATTATTTCTAAATATATAATCTTGTAACAACTTTTAGTAAAATGAGACACCGAAAATATCAGTTTATTATTTTTATTTTGTCATAGTTCTCAAAAGTAATTTTATGCAGTTGGGTTTATTCCTTTACAATAACTTCTTAGAAATAAAGCTTAAATTTAACAAACTACTTTACCTAAAAGTGAATATCACACACCGTTGTAAACACATACACACTCGAGGTAGAAAGCTGTTGAACTGATGCCTTAAACGATAAGAAATAATTAAGTTGCCAGTTTTCTACACTTTATGCAGAAAGAACTCTGCAACAGTAAATCTTTGGAGAATTTTGTAATTTGCAAACAAATTCTTTTAGAAAAAACTTTTTTTTAAGTTTATTCATACTGATTTTTAAATTTTGAAGCTAAGCATTCAAAATATTTTTGTTTATTTTTATTTAATAATAATCAAAATGTGGGAAAAGCTAAGGAGCAAAGAATGTTTCTTTTTAAATGTGTACAAAATGTAATATTTATGAAATAATGATTAATATTTTTACACAAAATAAAAGACAAATCATGATGCCACAATAACTTTAATGAACTTATCCAAGTACAATGAAACAAGTATTCAACATTAAAATAACATTAATGAATTTTTCTTAAAAGAGTTAACATATTATCATAATGCACAATAATAGTTTCATGTTGAAGATGATCAAAACTCCTATTTTAAACGGCAAAAGTAAAAAGAAAACGAAGCTAAGAAAACATTTACCAAAAAATTAAAAAAATTATCTAAATAAAGAAAACTAGCATTGAAATTAAAGATACATTTTGTTAATGTTTCATCATTTTTTAGTTTGACAGAATGCGATTTTTCTAGTCTACTTAGAATTAAGGGCTAACGCTTGTTTCGAAAAGTAGCGAAATTACCCTTTTGAAAGAGAGATAGAAGTAAAATATCTAGAATCTACAGACGTCACATGGTGTATACACCAAAACATATAAGTGTCTAGTAAACTATGAGAATTTTAAAGTTTTTTTGGGGGAAATGCAACATTTATAAGCAGCGCAGGAACTGAAAAGAGGCAAGCATTGAGAAGGGGTTAATTCTTTTTGTTTTAAGAGATTAAAAAAACAATAAAAGAATGTAATTAATTTAGTTAAAGCACGTGAGCAATAATTAAAAATTTAATTTTCAATGAAATCTGTGAAACTTGGTAAAAAATCTTAGTTACACCTTGTAACAAAAAAATTAAATTAAAGTATGTGAAAAAAAACTTAGAAAAAATTATATTTAATATCACATAAAATCTGAAAACTTTCTGAATCTGAATCTTTTTATTTTTATTTTAATTTGCTCACGGCTTTGCAAACGCAAACTCTATAAACTATATGTACACGATGAAAATAAAAAGCTACAAATTAAAAATTACTGAATAAAATTAATGATAACATCGAATGGCACATTCAATTGATTGACTGTGGCATTAAATAAAGTCCTCCACCTCTCCCTCGCGCTCATTGGGTCGAATGACATTGTATCTGTAGAAGACTTTCTTTGACACCACCCAGCTGTAGCTGTTATCAAATCGCAGAATATCTGGAATTTAAAATAATTTTTCAGGATATGGAATACATTTTTGTATTTACTTAAAAAAAATCTTATAACAGATCTCATGACTATTTCAATATATGACATTGTATATGATATATTTTGTGCAAATTAAAAACACAATTATTATCAATAAAATGAATTTATTTTAGTATATTTTATGGAAATATTGAATATATATACATAATGTAGGCAATAAAAAAACCTACATAACGAAATTATCTTAATGGCATAAGTAAATAGTTTTGATTTCATGGAGAATTTTCCTATTATCTATAGAAGAATTCATTTTGTAAAAGATTTATAATATGTAAAAAATGAAATATCTATGAACATATATTATAGTGTTATTTTTTCTATTTTATTCACTTAAGTAGAATAAATTATAACTTAAAAATATTTAGTTGAATTTGAAAACAAAGAACATGTCAAGATTTTGAATTTACAAAATGAATTTTTTTTAAAAAGAAAACTTTTTTTATTATTTTCTAGAAATTTTATTTTTATAAGTAATTTTAAGTAAAATAATAAAAATTATAGAATATTTTCCATGCACATACTATTTTTGAAGTACCCCTTCCATTTTTCAAACTTACACATTCTCGCTTTTTCAGTAGTTTTCTATTGTAGGTGCTATAAAACTTCATTTAAAAGGCTCACTTTAACTTCGTAAGATGTGGATTTAAAAAAAATAAAACTTTTTATGGGACAATTTAATGACACAGCACTACTGAAAAAAAATTTGTAAACAAATTTCCTACAATAGGCTGTCTGGGTGCGGAATCGAAATAAATTTCCTACAGTCATTTTACAGATATTGCTCTTCTTAAATTGATCCTATTGAAAAAAATGAAATGTTTGTTTGGCTTCGAAGACAACTTTTCAATACCTTCTTCAACTTTTCAATACCGAATTTTAGAACAACCAAAACTTCAAAGTTCTTTATTTTCAAATATAAAAAAAAATAAATGTAATTGTCAATATATTTTGAAATTAGCTAACTTTTAAAATGTTATTTTTGATATCACGGAGTGGAAAACCCAACACACTGAGGTTTTATAAAGAATTTTAATGTCGATTGAAAAAATTGTCTTCTGGAAGGAGTTTTTATAGATATAGAGTAGTAGTCTCTCTCTCTCTCTCGCTCAAGTGTTACAAAGCAGGAAACCTGGAAAATTCCCAAGCATCCACTACGTCTAACGTGAGTGCAAAAGACAGAAGTATAACATTCATTTCAACCTGTTCAACATTGACTAGCATCAAACCCAAAACTTTTCTCTCAGAAAAGTTTTGTCCTACCACTGGGTCACAGCGAACATAAAATATATCATAGTTAGTTCAAGCAAATGTTAAAGGAAAAACATCCAGACAAATCATAAGGCTTATTTTTGGTGAAATTAAATATGATTAAAATTCCTAACATACTAATCAAATGAATATTCAGTTTTCAGCAATTAAATATTCAAACCAGTTATAAATTGCCTTTCTTTGACGATCCCTTTATTTTCTTCTACGTTTAGAAGTGATAAAGATTGTTAATCGCGATGATATGTCTCATGAAGTCTCCTTCACACAGCTGTTGTCCAAAATATATAATATTTCGTGATTCCACGATTTAATCACCTATTACGCCCTGTATTATATATTATTATGTCCTGTATTATATATTATTACGTCCTGTATTATATATTATTACGTCTTGTATTATATATTATCCTTATATTGGAGAAAAGCTTAATGAACTTGAATAGCAAATAAGAGTTCAAATCATATTTAAAGTTATATATGAGAGCTTCAGTAAGCAAAATTAGTTTGATCAGCTGCTCGTCAAATATATGGTCACATGGATCCAATGATCTCATTCAAAGATTATAATGTTACGTGACGAACCCTTTGTTTTGGTAGCAATGATTAAAAATTGGCTATGTTACTATTTAGGTAATTAATTTTACTCTTTTTATAATAAGAAACAGTTACTATTTTAAGGCAATCCATGTTAATCGCACATCTGAAATATAGGACTGCATTCTGATTGAATTTTTGATAAAGTTAAAACTATACTCAATCATAACATTTCTATGTACAACTAAGTAAGCAAACGCGCACTAATGTAAACTTTTTTTTTATCACAACAGATTTCAGGATTAAGTGAGCATAATGAAAACTATTTTCTAAAGAAACCATATAATTACGAAATATATGAGGTGAACTACTAAAAATATGCAAATACAAGTGTTTTGACAGCTTAAAACAAATAAAAGCTCAGAATACTCAAGTTTTGAAACCTATTTCCTTCAAGATTCAAATCATTTTAATTCCACCAAAAAGCCAAGTTACGATATATACATTCCTATTCTATCAAAAATTATGAAAAGTTTTTATTATGAAAAACTGTATTAATTTGTGTCAGCTAACATATCAAAATTTAAACTAAGCAGTTAGGGTAAAAATAAGTTTAAAACTTTTAAAAAAAATCAAATTTAATCTGAAATGTTGTCTAGGAATATTTCAAAACTCTTTCAGTCTATTCATTTAAGCAAATGATACATTCCCCCCGAAAATTGCAAGCTCTTAGGTTTAATAGCAATTCCCAAAGAAAAAGATGTTAGACTTACATATGCCAGGTCTATCGCAAAGGTATGACTCCGATTCCGGCACTAAGTGACAGGAGACTCTCTCGGGAGCCAGGAGCTCTTCCACATTGCGATTAGACTCCTCCTCACTCCTTTTGTAGTAGAGACCAACAGCTATATCCCGGGAGGGTGTCTCGAAAGTCCACTCGATCTTAGTGCCCCTCTCCAGTACAGGGATTTCAACATCTTGACAATTCTGGCGAGTCACTTTAATCATTTTCACGCCTTCACCCTGTTCCATGGATCTAACCGAGTTTTTCACCACATAAGCATCAAGCGGTATCATGCTTCCATAATTGACCTAGAAAAATGTGCAAAATGCATATTTTCTAATCTCATTGTCAAAATTAATTCTTATGTGCAAAATGCATTTATGAATTTTTTATGAATTTAGGACAATGAGATTAGAATTGACTTCCTATTATATATATATATATATATATATATATATATATATATATAAACGAAATCATTATATTCCATAATAATTTCGTTATTTTAAACGATTTTATTCACTTAAACACAAAGTATTTAAGCATTATTGGATAAAATAATTATCAAGTAATAAAGTTAGGTAGATTCAGTATAGCTAGTTTATTATTTGATTAATTTATCAAAAAAAATCAAATGAGTTAATTTCGATTTTTTTGCTTATATTCAAGCTAAAACCTTTTTTTTTAGTTAATTTTTATGTGTTTTCAATCATTTAATTAAATTAAGTTTAAACAAACAATTTAATTTAATATAAAGTGATAAATTTAAATTTATTATTTTTCATTTATGCCTATATATAACCACAAAGAGAGTAAGAAATACGAAAATCCCACATAAAAAAGATAAAGTTCGTAAATATTTTAGCTGCTATGGTTTCACATTGAACAGTTCTAGATAATTGAGATAATCACATAATCAAATGAAATTGTGATTTAAATTTTAACTAAGCAATTAAGAGTGAATAAGCGAAAAAATCTGTAGAAAACCTGAGGATAATGGGCAGTTAAAAATTTGGTTAAAATACAATTTTTTCGATGGGAATTGTTTAAAAAATAGACTTCTAAAAAGTTTTTGAAAACTATGTTGGCAACTTCCAAGTAATTAAATATTTGATGGAAAAAAATGAGAAAGAGTAATTTAAATGATATTAACGTAACAATAAATGGTAGCTGTCACTCTTGGTGTTGGAAATCTGGCTGATTTCGAATATTTTGAAAGAAATTAAATAATTCAAATTAATTTAAGAAAGCTAAATTGATAATATTTACAATAGTTTTGCACATCGGGTTTCCATCAGGGTCAGTCCTTGTTCCTCCCAAATACTTGGGTAAAATCTCGGCATCGATGTCATTCAAGAGAGCTTGCTTGAAATCTAGAAGAATTTTACAAAAGTTTGATTAAAAATCAAGTTTTCAAGGTTTTATACATTGTATTTATATGGCAATAGATTTACCAAAGAAATTATTATACAATTTATACAGTAAGTACATACTTACTAAACGATAGAATACTTGAAAATAATTCCAAATAAACATAATGAATTTTTAATCGCTTTGATAATTATATTTACAATCACATTAAAATGTTGTTTGATAGAAAGCATATTCCATTTTTTAAATAATCTGTAATATTATTGACATTATTTTAATTATTAAAATTATATTTCTATATTTATCACTATACGAAATATCATAACGAGTTAATTTAATTACCGTTAGAAATCCTTTTAGAATTTATAAAATGCTTATGATAAATTATTAGCTATTAAAATACAACAAGAAAAAACTATTAAAACTCGAAGAATAACTTAAAGGAAATCTACTTTTAAGTATTTTAATCATATTTTCACACTGTTTCATTATCCACTGCTCAGTACTGCAGTATATTTACACTGAAATGAGAATTTAGTTGGATTTGTTTTTCTATATATATAAATAGTTCATCCTTTTAAGAAATCATTGATATTGTTGGAAAATATCAAATCCCAATGATTCGAATATTTTTTTTGTGCAAGATGAAATAATAATCTAGTGAGAGAATAAAACCATACCATAACTTTCACCATGCTATCATACATACGTGGAAAAACACGTTGAGGCTAGTAAGATATTATATTTCCTCCAAAAAACTTTATTAACATTTATTTTGTTACTTATTAATTATTAGCATTAATTGTTTTGTAACATTTCTTTATGAACTTTATATCGTAAGTGAAAATTGAAGGTTCCATATATATTTTTTTAGTCTTAAATTTTGTTTTGTACGTTTTTAAATATGCCTTTTCCATTTACTGCCTACTCACGTCTATTTTGTACGGAATTTTTTTACTTTTTTGTTTCTTCTCATATTTTAGTGAGCTGTGGAATTTAAAAGGCATAATGATAATTTTTCGAAGATTTCAAATTAATTTTCCCAAAATTAATTTTAATTTTCTAAACTCAAATTAATTTTCTCAAAAACGTTTTTATTAACAAAAGGTTAAACACCTTTCACTGAGCAGACAACCTATATAAAATAAGAAGCAAAATGGAAAATTTTAAAAGTTAATAAATACTTCCTTAATTAGAATTATAAATGTACTTCTTTCTTAATAATTTAAACTTCAATAAAATTATTCAGTTTAAAATATTAAATTTGACATCAGTTATTAAACACATACCTTTTCCAAAGATCTTGAATTTCTGGATAGTTGCTTCCGACAAAAATGGCTTTGATAGGTTCAGAATGATGTTGAAATAAGTCGGAACTATAAATTATTAAGAGTAATGTTATTTATATATAGTAAAAATAAATAAAATATTTAAATGAAAGTGGTAGTAATAAATAGAAATGATTTAGAAAGAACAACTTTTTTTATATCAAATTTCATTTCAATAAAAAATATTATAAGAATTCGATAAATTAAAAAGTTAAGCAATACATACAATTGAAGTTTAACTGTCTAATATCTCAGTAAAAAGCATTAAAAAAGACTTCATCTAGTTAAGAAATTTTTTTGTAAAAAGTATAAAATTATTCAAGAATAAAAATGGTAGAATATGTTGACTATTATTGTGATGATCATTAAATTTAGAAAATACAAAACTCAAAAAGATTAATTTTAACAAATTAAAAATTCTCGTAAAAGATGATTGAAAAAAACAATATATTCCTTTCAAAAATATGTGTTCAAAATTTTGATTTAGTTTCACAATAGTAAATTTGGAATTGTTATCGATTTGTTAATAAAAATAAAAAGTTAATTTGCGCAATTTAATGTGCGCAAATAAAAAGTTAATTTTCTGTGAATTTCAAGTTTTGTAATTATTTGGACAATCGCCTTAAAGTTTTATTAAAGTCATTAACTAATCATTTAAAAAAATTACTTTTATAATACCCTCTAACTATTATTATAATTGTTTCCAATAGAGGAAAAGTTATTTAACGAAAATAATAAATATAAAGCGTACATCATTAATTATTATTTTCGTTTTTCTGAAGTATTGCAGGTTGCACGATTTTAATTTTAAGAATGTTCTCTGAATTCATTATTAAATTTAACTAATTTTTAATTAAATAAATTAAGAATAATGACTAAAATTAATTTATTTTGAGAAATTAGGGAAAGTTTTGATTTGTATACAGTTGAGTGATTACCAGTAACTTCACTTTATTTAAAAGAAAATGATTGATATTCCTCGTTTTTGATGTAAATATTTGAATAGGATATATTTAGGGTTTAGAATTGAGACTAGCATAAATTCGTAAACAAAATAGAAAAATTCCGATTTCAAGAAAAGTTTTACACTTAGATTTTCCTTTTTTTTATTTTACTTACATAGCAAGTAAAATAAATGAATGGAAAGATCAATAAAATGGAATTTTAATAGGGAAAATAAATTATTTGCATTACATTCAATAAATAAGTCCTGTCTGGGTTCAACTTTTTCTTAACAATTTATATCTCTTTGGTAAATTGGTTTTTTTGGTAACGATTTTGGACTTTACACTTGTCTTTTATTCCTTTTTTAAGGAGAGTTAAAATAATTATTAGATTTAGTTTGAAATTAATTAGAAACTACAGCAAACATCTATGACCAAATCGGAATTAAACGCATTCAATATTGAACACAGATAAATACAGCAGTAATTATACAAATATCACCTCAGCTTAAAAATAGTTAAAAGTATTTTTCAATTCAGGTTTTAAGTGAATAAATCGAAAGTATATTTTGCAACTATGAGCATTTGGATGGTGCTAAAATTTCGGAAAAGAATTTAAGGTAATATTAGATTTATAATTGAAAACTAATGACTTAATGAAAGAATATTGATGTTAATATACAAGAGATGATTTTTTTTAAAAATATCTCAAAAATCCAAAGGTAGGTGAAATGACTGAATAATAAGATTTCAGAATGGTATGGGTGTACCAAAATGACGTGTTGATATCGGTAACTAAAATAGATACTTTCGTTCAAGTTATTATAATTCACCGATAAAACTCACGAATAAAAACGGTACAAAGTATGAATGGTGAATGATTCCTGAGAATAGTTTAAGAACTACACAAATAATTCCTTAACATCTGCTTTTGCAATCGTTCCAAACCACCAAGTCAGTTTGAGAAAGAGATAGCAGAATATTTTGACAATTTTTCGCTGGTTTCCCTGTGAGTTCTTCTTGTTGGCAGTTAAAGTCATTGCTCTACATATGTGTAATGCTAGTGTAAAATGCTTGTCATATTTTACATATCGTGGGTGACGTTGAGGGAATACATTCTGAAAGAATTTCACAAGAGAAATCGTGAGTAAATTTTCTCAGCAATTTCAGTTTTACCGGCGCTAACTGACATATTAACGTATTCATTTCCACACATTTGGTTACTAATTTTTATCATGAATTCATTACTATAAATTATAACGGTTAAAAATTTGATGTTATACTTAGTGACATAAAAATTATTATGTACCGTTAATGAAGTAACAAGTCTTCATTCTCTCGGGATAGTTCGCTTCATACATCTTCAAAACATCATTCAACATTCCCAAAGCTGAAAAAATATTTAAAAAAAAAAAAAAAAAAAAAAAAATACAGTTGAAATTTTTTTTAAAAAAATTATATCTTAAAAATATGTTTCTTCATATCATGAATAAATTTGTTTCCAAATTTTACAGAATGAAATATTAGAGACAAGTTCAGACGTTTACCATCAAATTGTCTGTATTGCTATGCTTTTATATCAGAAAATATCTTTGAGAATATGCACTATGTATGTTGTCATTCAAATGCTATATTATTTTATAATCTTTAGGAGAAACTTTAGGAGTTTTCCAGTTTGATTTTCCTCTTTGTTACTAATGCTCTAAAATCCTTACCAATGTTTTCTTTTGAAAATTTTTGGAAAAACCGTTAAGACTAGCGAACATCAATTAAATGATTTTATAATTTGCTATTTTTTAAATTATTTAAATTTTGAGACTATGCAGTTTGACTCACAGAATTATTATTTAGAAATTTAAAATTATAATAAATAGATAAATTCGTAATTTACAAAATTATTCACATTATAAAGTTTGTGTATTAAGTATAATACAATATAAGTATAATACAGTAACTAATCTTCACGATTTTTCCAAGAACTTTGAAAAGAAAACAATGATAAGGATTTTAAAGCATTATTAACATCAAAAAAGAAAATCAAACCAGAAAATCTTTTAAGATTTCTGAGCTGTTTGCCCCTTACTTTACTAGAAAAATTTTTATTAATAGAAGAAATACAGGTATCACAAAGGAAAACTTGCGAATTTCGCAAGTATTCATAGACATACATGGATGCGTGTGTGATACAGAGTTGAATTATGTATTATTCAGTGCATATCATGTGAGAAAATTTTATTGTCCTACATTTCATTCTAGGATCTATTTAAATTAAGTGCATCCTAGGATTTACTTGAATTTTTGATAGTACAAATAAAAATTGTTTGTATTGAAAAATTAAGTAGTGGTGATATATAATTGCTTAAGGCTTCTATATAGGCTTTGAAATTGTGTGTATTTGGATATAAGTGAAATATTGATTAAAAAATAGGTGTTTTAAATAAAGTCTAATCCTACTTAATAGGAAATTCATATTGCAAATCCAGTAGTTTATATTTCAAATAATAATTCTCAATAACCAATCATATCTTATTATAAAGCAAAATTTGAAAAATAAAAATATAATTTATAAAAAATATATGATTATATTATATGTAATTAGTAATAATGATCGGAGCACAGTACTATTTTTGAAAAATTACAGAAAAATATTCTACTGCATTTTCATATGTTAAGCATTTTGTTCCTTATTATATTTGTATAAATTTTAAAACTTGGTATCATTTAACAAGTAATGTTAATTGGTATGTAATATTTTTATAACAATCTCATGATCAATATATGTGAAAATATCTATCCATAACCCTTATATCCATGGAACTTAAAACGAAAAATTTACTTTTCCTTTTCAAACCATTTGAATTGTTTTCATGATCATTCCAAGGTAAGGGCTAAATGTGAAGAAATTCGATCCTGAATTTAAAACTGAATAAAATGAAGTTGAAATTGTTACACTGGATACCTTGGCAATCAGTTGAAGAAGCCTCGCTCATATATTTTTATTTTAAAGAAATGTAAGGATGATAAAGAAAAAGATAATTATAAGAGAAACAATAGTTATCGAGAAATTTCTATGCTAAATTTAGTAAATTTATAAACAAGAAGTAGAAAAATATTCAAAATTATAAATAACAAATAAACTTACCATCTGAGTTAGATGCTTGACGGAAAGTATAGCCATCAATATCAATGATATAAGAATGCTTCTCGATCACAATACCCCTCTAAAATATTTAAAAGTGAAATAAAAATCAAAAAAAAATTAATTTTCTAGTTAGTAACTGGAAAAGTGCACAATAAATATAGTACTGGCCATTAAAATTGTTACTCTAAGAAAAAATATAAATAAGAAAATGATGTTTCGTAGGAAGAGATATATAAAGCTGGTAACATGCGATAAAAGTTTCTGGAAATTTAAACGCATATATTTTTAAATATTCTTAACCAGAGCAATTACCTCTAGAAGTAATAACACATTTATATGGCTGGGTATTAAGTCAAAAAGTAATTAGATCACATGTACTATTACAGCTATCCATGTAGTGTTGATACGAAAACACCGTTAATCAACCGTAGCGACTGGTGTACGGTGAGGAGTTAGTCGCGCAGCAACTTTTACCAAATATTTTCTGTTGTCCAGAGATTAGGAGAATGAACTGATTAAGAAGGAGCCAAACATATTTCGTATAAAAAAAGTCAGCGTATAACCGAAAACATGTAGTTGTGCATTATCCTGTTGAAATATTGCTTTTCGAGGGAATCGAATAAAGGACAGAGCTACGTGGCTAAACACAACAGAAATGTAACAGCCATTGTTCAAATATGTCATTAGTAGGAACAAGAAGTAAACGAGCGGTTATCCAATGATACCTCATCCCAACACTCCATGTGATTGACCAGTATGACGTTAGCAATGTGCATTCGCTAGCAATGTGCGTCCTTCACGATGACAAGTATGGATGCAACTATATCTATCTATATTCAGCAGAGTCACATAATGCTTACCACCGCAAGAACAATACTACGATATGATAAACCACAATCCCAATAGATTACAATTCGACTTCTATTAAACTAAAAAAACATGTTGGGAAGTATTTCCCTTTTTTATACGAGACATCATAACAAATTTTATCAAGCAGCTACTTTCAAAAGCAATTTCTGTCTGAGAAACCTCTTGTATATTCTTTTCCCATTTGAATACGTTGTACATGTCAATAGAGCAGACTGCTGTACACGAATGCGTTGAAATAATCATTTCTTTATCACAGATTTTTCTGTAGTTTAAATTTCACCTATCTAGCTTGTAGCTTTTTTATCGAAGCAATTTCAATGGCCTGCATTATATTAAAATAGCATGATGGATATATGAGAAAAATAATCTTAAACTATTCATATATATATATATATATATAAATGTGTTTTGACTTACTTCTTTGCCCACTCTCTCCATCTCTTGAATATCTTGCTCAAAAAGGTAAGTCAGAAATTTCAGAACCTCGGACTTTTTCACCGAGTACACAAATCCTATAGAATATATAATAAAATACCATACCATTAATATATATTCGTTTAAATAATTTAAAACTGTTATTGAATTTATTGAAATATTTCATTAACAACGATTAGAGTTTACACGGAAAATTAAAAAAATTAAGGTTTAGGAAATTGCGTTAAGGAAAATTTAGGGAAAATTAATTTAATGACAATATAATAAATTAAGGAAAATTTAATATTTTTTTAAAAATTTCTTAATATTTATTTTATCAAAATATCCAATTTCTTTAAAGTGTAGAGGTAAAAAATGAATTTATTTACAAATAAAATTTACTAAAATGCATTGTAAGCATTAATAAATATTTCTAAATTTATAGCGCCAAAAGAATTCATTTTTGTGAAAATGATCTGTTTACATTATTCTAATCCATTTTTGCATCGTTAATTTAATGGCTGCATTAGCCTGATGGAGAAAATCACCATTATTTTGACCAGAAGGTAAAATAGATACATTACATGATCCGGACGAATTACAGCGTGCTGGAAAAGCCTATGTACATCCAAAGTTCCGTTGGATTGAATATCTCAGGGCTAATGTGGCTTGGCTTAGGGACCAAATGACTTTGGTTGATTCAAAATTTCGATGAGTTGGCCGTGTTTAACGGTTTTGATTGTCAGAAATAGTTCGTTTGAAATATATATCAATACCCAAAATAACATTTTTAAATCAACTACAAGTCTATATTTTCTTAACGTAGTTGATTAAGAAGTGATCATTGAAAAGGCTATTTTCAAATATAAAAGCGCTTTTTTGCATTATACCCGAAAATATAAAAATCTATAACTATTTGTAAAGAGTTTGAAAATCAAAAATAATAAAATTTAGATACCTCAGTGATCACAAGTAAATTTTTTTTTTTTGAAAATTTTAAGACCAAATATTTTGTCGAGTAAAAGACATTCTAAGCTACAAGTTCTTTAAATTTAATAAATTTAAATTGACATCTGATAAAGATGAAAATTTCTGCATTTGCCTTATTAAAATAAGAGTACTAAATAACGGTATTTCAGTAATGCTATTACTTAATGGTAATCCAATTTAAGAGTTAATAGCACTTTTTTTCTTGCGTTACTTTCCCGTTGCTTATTTAAACTACTCAAAATAACCAAACAATCAAATCTCACCTCAATTGTGAGGCATGATGAAGCAAAAAAATTGGTAACCGAGTTCTGTCACACCCATTTTCACAGTTCTACACTTTACCAATGGGTAAGCATTAGATATATGGAAGTTGTGTGCGGACAAAATCCTGAGACTTCATGTCATAGATTATTCTGCTGCCACAGTTGATTCCTTTAGTTTAATGCCAGATCTCAAATAGCTCTTGTGGAGAGCCATGGAGTCTGTAAGCTAAGCAATACAGCAGAAAAATACAAGGAGTGAATATCTTTGCTAAATCTGTTCGATATTGTCTGGATATATTTGGAAGACCTGTTATTGTAAGACCAATGACCCCTACTCTCTGGATCTTAGAAATTTTTCAGGAGCAGGATTTATTCTCCAAAGTGTTATTGATAAACTTCTCACATTCATTTAAAGCAAGTGTATAGTAGTCTTAGATGATGGAATTGAACACATTCCGTATTAAATATCCAGCCTAATTTCCAAAATATTTTTTGATTTTTACATATACCCAAGTTGTTGTCCTGTACTTCATGTTTTTTACCCATCATTCCAAAGAACCGAAACTCCCGCAAAATTGTTTTGCATCGTTAATTCTATATTGCGTTTTATTACACATGTACATTCATTTCATTAATGATTATCATGTGACGGTTTAGTTAATTTTATCCTTTCTCCCTTAATTTTTTTGAGCGATGTTCTTTTCTAATTTTTCTTACCTCTGAGATCCAAGTTTTTGAATGGCATGAGACGAACTGGGCATCCTTCCTTGTCTGGTCCCAAGTAACTTCGGGGATAATATTTATCAATCAGCTAAAATAAAAAATAAAAATTAAAAAAAAACTTACTTTAAAAAAACTTTCTTTTGAAACAAAAACATATCAAATTAACATCATAAAATGGGATTTAAAAGGAACTTTACCATCTAATTATTAGAAAGCTATAGCTTTCTTAGAAAATTGATATTCTATCAGATCTAACTTAAATATCTATGTAAAATAACTTTATTTTTTAATGATATTATTTCTGATATAATAAGATTCTTTTTTTTGATTATCAGGCACTCACTTAATAAACATTCCTCGTTAGTATAAAAACTCTTCTTAATTATGGGAAATTTGACGTTAAATACCGCTTAATGAATACCAATCTGATAACCCAGATAAACATTTATCTTAACTTCAGAAAAATGTTTTGCATCGTTCAAATAAACAGAAAACTCTTGGTTTACAAATTATTTATCATTCAGTTTCTATGTATTTGACATCTATCAATTAACATAAAAGATAAATTTTTAAATACGATGAATACTTTTTTTCATGATAAATTTTATGCACTATTTCAGATATTTTTGATATTTCGCACATTATTTCAGTTTGCATCACATAGTAAAATACATTACATGTGATGCAAACTACTTTTGCTTTTTAATATACA
Source organism: Latrodectus geometricus (assembly GCA_026290005.1). NCBI lineage: Eukaryota > Metazoa > Arthropoda > Arachnida > Araneae > Theridiidae > Latrodectus > Latrodectus geometricus. Next base: position 66,060 of record JAPDSC010079928.1, read on the forward strand.
TAATGAAGTTTTTTTTTTTTTTATCAGAGAGTTGAACTTCTGCATCAAGGATAGTCTCTCCAGTGGTCATTGAAACTAGTATTTTACATAAGATTAAAGTTAAAGCTTTGGATTGGATGAAACGCATTTTCACACAGAATTCAAGATCCAACCCAAAATAAGGATGCTTATTAATATTGAATTTTTCCGATGAAAATTTGTATGTTTCTTTCTACTGATTTCACTTAAGATTGACCACAATATTTGGTAATAATTAACACAATACAATCGTTTTTAATTTGTTTACATATAGTCGAGTTATTTTCCAGTGAAAATCTCAGTACTACACATTTCAAATAATCGGAAAAATCAACATTTACACAATGTCTTTTCTGAAGGAACTAATTTCGATAAAAGAAATTTTTTTCACGAGTAAAAACTAGTAAAAATTTCAAAGAAAAATTTTAACGGCATAAAGAAAGTTTTCTTAAGAAATATATAAGCAACGCATTTTCTATTTTTTTAAAGAACTTTTTCCTCCACGAATAAAAATCTAATTCTAAAAATAATTTTTAGTAGGCTATTATCCTTTTGTTTACTTAGAGAAAATTTTCCTGGTGTATGAAATAGAAACTCGTGTGATGACAGTATTTTTCCTTCTTCATAAAATTCTATTATTGTGCCTAATTAGATTTTTTGTCACGTACTTGTAGGCACTTAGACTTGGTTCTTTTGCAGAAACAATAGCGATTTTCATTAATTGCTCTGATTGATCGTAATTATTTGTCTGTCAGCCCTTGTCTTTTGTCACAGTTTTTTCAAGCATTAAATTATTTAAGCTATTGCAGTAATTTTCGTTATAGAGCAGTTGGAGGGGGGTAACGATTAACGTCCCTACACTTGCTCTCCTTAATAACACATCATTGTGTATAAAATTTTGAACATATCTTGCTTTTGACATCTTCTATTTTTGGCTGTATGTGATTACTTGTTTATTTTATTTGTACTTAAATAAACTTTCTTAAATTTTCCAATGTACACAAACTTTATTTGATTTTAAAAAGTTAAAAATCATAAATGCGCCATATACAAGCAAGTATGAAAGAAATACTCTAAAATGTTTTTAGTACAAATAAATGAACTATGCAAACATTTTATAAATTCAATAATAAAGTTCTAATTTTAACAAACAAATTTAAAAAAAACTATAAATATAAAATACGATAAAAAAAATATGTAATAAACACAAGATCCTGATTTTCAACGTATAATATAGGCCTTTTTAGTGTTTGCTGATTTTAAAAGTAAACTTATAATCATTAATTCATGACAGCAAAATAATTCAAAAAACAAATTTCAATGATTTTTATGAAATTATTTTAAATATTGAAGTATTTGATTTGTTCGAATATTAATTACTTTGAAAAATTTACAATATAAAAATATATATTAAAAAAATCATGAAGTAGTGTTGCAATGTATAAAATAATTAAAAACAAACAAGAATGAATAATTCTCAATTTAGGTCTATATGTAGCTGTCTAATTGATTATATAAACATGATTTAATATGATAGGAAACACAAAAAAGGTACAAAATAGAAAGGAAGTGCTTTTTAAAGTTATTTTAGAGAATGTGATTTCACTTATATCAAATGTGAGTTAAATCTTTACGTTTTTGTTTGATGTTCCATATCAATGAGAACATGATTACTATTATAAAAATATAAAAAAATGTTTAGACAAACATTAAAAAGATATTACACTTTTCAATAGGGTTAACTAACATCGAGTAAAATCAACAAGCACATCTATACAAGCTCTTACGAGATTAAGAATGTATAACTGACCGCTGCTTGTGACATAATTTAAAAGTTTAAAGTGCACGGAAAAATATTTGACACGAATCAAGATATTTGACACAGCACCAAGAAAAATTTCTACTCTTTCAAAACTTTCGCAATTATGAAGATTCGAATTACAGGTAAATATTTTCTCAGATGACATTCCATAACTTTTTACATTTAGTTACTGCACTTAAGAGGCAATAGAGGGCTCATACGATATCGGACTGCTAACTTTGAATTTTGGTATTTCAGAGTAATTACACTATAGTTCCTGAATATAATTTAAAAGTAAAACTTTTAATTTAAAAGTGAACTTTCAGTGAAGTAAAACTTCCCTGAAAGTTCAGCGTACACACTTGTAGTTAATTTTACAATGCGTACATTCTTTAAATATTGTTTACAGATTTTGTTCCTTATACTAATGAAAGTAAAAGAAAGAGTTGTTCGAAGCATGGATAAGAAAGATTATGCTGTTGAAGCGAATAAGAAATCATAAAAATAAAGTAGAATAATTGTATACTGAAGCAAAATGTTTTTAGCAGTCCATTGTTTTAGGGCAATTTCTGTGCTGGATACATATGACTCCTGGTTTTTTACATATTATAATTTAATATAACCTGATATAACCAACAACAAAACTAATATAATTAAACGTTTCGAAAGGTCTCGACTAATAATTTATTCGAGCTCTAGGGATTTAGTATTCTGATACAGATAAATACGCATGCTTAGAGACCAAAAAGTGTGGAAACTTGAATATATATATATATATATATATATATATATATATATATATATATATATATATATATATATATATATATATATATAACCCACCCTATCTATGTGCACAAGATATTGACAGTTGAAAATTGCAGACGGTATCTGTCACGAGAATAAACATATCAAATTGTAAATACCCTAGAATATCTTAAAATACTTCTACCATATTTAATTAACTTTTACCAAGTCACGGAATACAGCTTTAAAGATGAGTATATAAATATTTTTATTTTTTTAATTTGTAAAAAAAAAATATTAAGCTGTTTAGTGTAATTTTAAAACCTATTTTTAAATGGAAAGTTCACGTATTTTCAGTATTACATGTTTTTAGAAGTATTTTACCATATAGAACTAAATCATGCAAATGTATAGCCACTAAGAAATTCTTACAGTATTGAAATTATGTAAAATGTATTATAAAAATAAAAAAATGCCTTACTTCCTCAATTTATATTTCTGTTATGTCTTCATCTTGATATACATAAACTTCATTCTTATACAGTAATGTTATTTAGTTTGTGCAAAAAATTGAAAGAATACAGAAAAGTTTGCCAATAAAGATTTGTTTAGAACTTGAAAAACTAAGAATGTCTCAAATTGCAACTTTTGTTACTTGTTGATACATTTTTCAAAGTTAATTCCAATTCAATATTTTATTTTTTGGTAAAGGAAATTTCTCAGTCATAGGTAGGATAATTTTCATTATATATAGTTTGACATCATAAATTATTTTTTCATCTTGTGCTATACAGAATCTATGTTTCATATTTTCCCGACAGTGTTAAAAAGTTGATGATTGTAAAGATCTATGTATTTTTCTAGGTATCTGATACAATAAAAATGCTAAACCATTAAATGATATATTTATAGGATTAATTACAAATTTTAAAATGTCATTTTTCAAAGCCTTTGCTTTTTCAGTACATGCTTCCAAATTACCTTTTACAATATATCGAAATGGTTTTTATAATCATATATATATTAATTATATAATAATACCAATTTCTTTTAAGGACATAAATATTCAGATTATTGAAATTTTCCCCCTATGTTTAGCTGTAGGCTAGAAATACTTTAAACTATTTCATTATTTGTTTTCCAAATGATCACTTCTTTTTATTGGAATATATTATATTCTTAACTTTAAGGTTAAGATTTAAGTAGCCTAAATAAAGTTTTATGATTAATCTTCAAAATGTTATGAAATGCTTTGCGAATTACTTTTTATGTTAATTGGTATTCTTAAGAAGTTTTTAAACAATATTCGAATCAGCCTCCTTATCTTATTTTGAGTACAATTAATACTATCATATTGTTAAAGATAAAAATGTTTATCTTTAGCAATTAATAGAATTAATTGATTTAATTAAAAACTTTTTATTGTACAAATTGTTTTCCTCTATGTATATTTTATTATTTATTTACTCCCCATTTCTTCGTGTTACGTGAAGAATTATAGATTACAATAATTTTGTATCGCTGGCTGCTTCTTGAATCCATTGCTAGATTATTTGCCTATTGTAATATTATATAGAATTATAGATTACAATAATATTTCATATCGCTGGCTACTTCTTGAATCCATTGCTAGATTATCTGCTTATTGCAATATATGACAGTCAGAAATTATGTGATAGGATTTATAGTTTAGAGAGTTAGAAATCTAATAAAAATTTATTAATTGCTATTTGATTAAAAGTAGATTATTTTTTACTACATTTTAAAACTTTTGATAAAATATAAAACAAATTTAAAAATGTTTCACACTCAGTTATGTCAACATAATGGTAATTTTTATATCAAAATTAGACATTTTAATCTCTCTTATAAAATTCTCACTCTCTTTTATTATGTAAAATGAAAGGAAAATGATTCTTCTGAATATTAGATTTCTTTAGCGAAGTCTGCTTGTTTGTGGATTGTAGATATAATAAAATATGAAATTAAAAAGTGTTTTGTTTAGAAAAATAGTCAAAACTCGGTTAAAAGATCTTCTATAAGAACATTTTTTCTTAAATTATAATTTATATTATTGTACCATTTTTAATTTCTAACAGTGCATGTTTAGTAGCATTTTAATGTACTAAGCAATTTCGAAGATCTAAAATATTTAAAGCAACACAAAATAAGATCGATATAATTTTATTATTATATAATGAATACTTTTATGAAATAAAATTTTTTCAATAATGTTGAAAAAAGATAACACATATAATGAGATATTTATTCGATTAATTTCATGTTATCATACCATTTTCACAGTCATAACTTAAAGAGCGAAACCTTTAAATGTTTTATAAAGAGTATTCTCAGAATATTTCCTTTATAATATGTTCAAAGAAAGAGACAGATTGTGAGTGAGAATATAAAAATAACAACAGGTAAAATTTAATATAAAATAGAGAACATTTAATATGGGGATAAGAAGTGAGTAATTGTTAAAGGTCTATAACCTATCCCATTTCCTTTTACCTGGCATACATTTTTGCTATATTAGGCCGGATAATTAAAACTCTTCACATCTTTGCATTACATCACAATAAAAGATATAATATTCTCAAGAAAATGTATTCCGAACTAATGAATGATATCGAATTGACAACTTATGAAAAGAAAATGTCAAAATGAGAGAATCACTCAGAGACATCTATTACTAATTATTTTAACATTAAATTAGATAATAGACAAGAGAAAAAAATGTATATAAATAAGTTTAGCAAAAAAAAGCAATGTAGATACAAGTTTATATTATTAGTCATTTTGTTGTAAAGACTAAGAAACTTTTTAGCAGAAAAAAATTAAATTTAATCAGTTCGACAATATAATTAGTACAAAACAATATCAATTTAAAATTCATATGCTTGTAAGAAGCTAATAGCAAATGTAATATCACACTATTAAGTATAATAATACACAACTCATCTATTATAAAATGCATTTTATTTTGAAACATAAGGTTACATGTTCTTTAACATCAGTTGTTTGAGATATTATTATAATCACTTTTACTGAAGTGAATAAATGATATAGAACGAAGAACCCTGAAAGCTGAGTGGGTGCGACTGTTGAAAAATTAAGACTCGAACCGACTTAGCTTCCAGGCTCTTCATTCTGCATTTTGGTTCCTTTTATCTTGTGGCATTGAGCTGGACTTGCAGATGTTTCTATTGTTTCGTCTTTGTTGTAGATAAAAACGAAAACATCGGAGAACCGGATGAGAGCGGAAATTCAAATGATCGCTCTCACTCAATGTTCCGAAGCCTTCGCTTTTGATTCTTCAATCACAATAGGCTTAAGATTTGAACACATTGTTGAATTTATCAATCATTTTGAGCTTAAGATGAACATACAAATTTAATTTATACTCATATACCTTACATTAGGCATCGCAGAAATATCAAAAAAGCTTTTTTCTTTGTTTTGAAAGATTAACCTCTGGATAGTCCAGACTCATTCTTATTAAAAATGTGTAGCTATGCATACTCTTATAATCTTGTCAAATAATTACATGCTTCTAGGTCAATATTCTTTCGTTTAATTTTAAACCAGAATATTGCAAATAAAATTAAATATTTAGCATAAATCAAACGAATGACAAGAAATTAAAAAAATTTGAGGAAATTTTTTCATAACTTCAATAAGCATTGCGTGTAAGTTACTTTTATATTATTTTTAATTCATAACCCACTTGATTGATAAAAAATTTCAATTTATTATGTCTCAAATCAATAAAATTATAAGGAATTTTTGAGATATACAATCCGATATTTTTAGTTCCTTATGATTTGTCAGCATTTGAAGTTAATGAGACTCAACATTTGATTAACTTAATAATTAAAGCAGTTTATAAACTAATTTTCTGATACTAAAATTATTTACGATGATATCTTACTAAAAAAAGAAATTGTTTTCGTAAAATTTTAAGGAATATTTTGAGTTGGATTATTAAAACCAACAATTATTGAGAAAATCTGACGCATTTTTTTCAGATTAATTACTACACACAAAAACAGATACCGATACATTGCCATATGATCTAAAATAAGAACAATTATAGGTATTCAAAATTGTGTATTTTTTTACAGCAAATTTAACAATTTTAATTAATATATTGACTGCGTAATCACTATATTATTCAATTTTGGAAGTAAAATTCATAAACGGAATATGTTTTCTTATTAATATAAGTACTGGATATGAATTTATTTATTTTGACCTTAAACAGATGAATCAGTTTAGGATTTAATATACTAATTATCAAAGTGTGTTGCATTGAAATGTGCAGAACAATTATGAAAAAGCATCTATAACAATTATAAAAGGTAATAATGATTAGCAATGTGTTTTAAAAGCGTATAAAAACTATCAGAAAAATTATGATTTCTGAAGCAGAACTGTATTCATTAAGTAAGAAATCACCAAATTAGGTTCAGACTTGTTGGGAGATAAAAGACTTCCACCTTCACCAATTAAAAACACCAATCAATAATAGTTCAAAAGTATCAAGAAAATTTAATGAGCGAATGTCATGTTTAAAAAGAAATACATAGTTAAATATTAAGTACTTCTGATGTCAGACTGGAAATATTTAGACAGTTGTAGTGCTCAAAACGAATTTTTCTCCAGTTCACCTTCCACTACTTTTATGCCAGTGTTGCAGATGAAAACGAACACCATAGAAAGCCAAATGAGAACGAAATTTTAGAACTGCAACTCGCTCTCATTGTGCTTTCCGAGGTCTACGTTTTTTTACCTAACTTTTTACTTTTCAATTGACTGATTAATTGGTCTAATTGACTGATTAATTGGTCTAATTGACTAAGTAGTAAAATTTCAAGTGGAATAGAAAAAATACAAAAACGTCTATTAAATGTATTTAGAATAAAATTCCGCAAGTATGTTGATCAATCCACAAGTTTTCGCTATTTTTTTGCAGATATCGAAGTGTACTATAATTAATAAATTTAAAGCAACGGATACATATAAGAAAATTTTATCTCCAGCTGGAAACTATACAGTTTAAACTCTGAACTTTCATCAAAATGATTATATGCGAAGATTCAACATTTTCGTAGTCGTAACAGATTGGAAATAAGGTATCAGTATCAAGGATTATTGTCAATTATTTATAAACATGAAATATTAAGTTCACTTTTCTTTAATTAGTGTCTATATTAAGGAGTTTCATGATGATAGATTTATATTTGAAACATCTGAATTGTACATAGCATTTAGTTTACCTATTAAATATTAAACTATCGAATTTGTGACACAATAGTAAAATATAAATACATTATATGGAGTTGCTTATAGTGACTGATGCTAAATATGGACCAACTTATAGTGTTCATGGCTTATAGTGTCTGTTTTATGTAAAACTTTAACATACCACAGTATATACTAAAATTAACTGTAAGAAAATATTCGATTATGAAATCAAAATAAAAAAGTATGAAGTATTATCTTTTAAACAAAATGCATGGTTTATTTTGTTAAAAATAGAACAGGAATCTTATATTGTTTATTATAAACATAAAAATTAAATTAGACATTACATAACTGTGAAGGAGTAAAAGTCATCATAAAGGTGAGTTCTGAAAATGAAATAATGCTTACTAAACAAATTTAAAATAATAACTACAAAGAAATTAAGGCATAAGTCAACTAATTCATTTTTTAAAATTAGGCATAATTATAAGATGACATAGAAAGAAATCAAAAACAAAACAGAAATATCCAGAAAGAGTGAGTAATTTATATTTAGCTTACAGAAATTTTTTCTTACCTTTTATGTTTCCTTAAAAACAATTGATTAAAATTGCTACAACAGGCTCAGAATCGGGCTTTATTATCGTAGCAAACTCGCAGGATTCGAACAGCTTTCATATTCACATCAGCAAGGCAAGTCTTTGTTCAAATTTTGCTTGCCTTTCTACCATTGCTTTAAGGACGTAAATTGAAACGAAGATTCCTGAAAACGCACTAAGATCGATCAATTGAAAAAAAATATCGGTCACAATGCGTCTTCAAGA
>JAPDSC010079928.1:84699-150976 GCA_026290005.1 Latrodectus geometricus
GGAGCTTTGCTTATACGTTTATCGTTCTCCTCTCCTTTTAACGAACTTTTCAAGATAAGAAGCCACCTGACCTCCTTTCCCCAAGTCGATTATCAACTGTGCTTGCAGGCACTTTTTTTTCCCCGACTCGTCCTGATGTCAAGGAGGTCGACCAATAATTTGTAACCATCTTAAGGTTCAGGCACCGTGTCTTTCCCTGATTCGACCCCTAGTTCCCTCACGGCGACGTGCCTAAATTCCAAAATGCCCACTGTCGCCATTCGCTGGGCCGTTGATCAGTTCTCGAGATAATAATTCTATACTCAGAATCTTTTGACCTTTGCCATATAATTCTTCCCATTTGGAGAAAAGTTCACTTTTTTTTACCGCCAAAAGACAAGAAACTTTTGATTTCTCATCATGTTCTTGAATTCAAAAGTAAAACTATTTCGAAATAATGCCAGCATTTTAAAATTCTTATGTTTACCAAAATAGAAAAAAATAAAATGAAAATATGTGTCGAATCATTAATTCCATCAATAAATCAAATTGGGAAAAAAAAACCATGAATAAATTATATATGTTTGAAATATTCTAAACGTTTTTATAAATAGATGAAACACTTAATGACGTTTTTTAATAAAAGTTTCTATTTACACTTAGTACTAAGTTTAAAAAATAATGACCAGATATTCATAGTACGTTGTATAATATTTAATAGTAATTTAAGAAAGTGTTCTTTAATGCAATTTTTAAAATAGTGCTACAATGAAGCTAATATTTAAATATATTTTATAAACACATTTAAATACGAAATAAGAATAAATACTAATGAATTAGTAACTTTTCTTGCATATAAATTTGAGTTTGCCTAAAATACATAGCTAAAAAGTGATAAACAAAAAATATTGTATGAAAATTTAAATTTCTGCACTATAAAGAAATAAAAAGAAATGTTCAATGTTTTCTTATTATTTCAACAAATAATTTTAATTTAATACATTTTGTGAGAAACGTACAGAATTTATCTTCCATGAGTGAAAACTAGAGTTCATTGTAGAAAAGAAAATCAGTAAACTTCCAAGTGTTTAGTTCAAATTGAAAAGTAATGAGTTTTAATTTAGAGGAATTATACATGTTTATTTAATGAAAAGAATTATATATCTTTTGCATACAATAGCGATGAAGTTTAATTAAGGTATAGAGAGAGAGAGAGAGAGAGAAGAGAGCATTGTTTTGAAGAACAATGTTCAATTCTTAATATAACACAGAAAAATTACAAAAATAAGAAGGGATAAAATATAGATAATTTCACCATGAATATTTTTAAAACAGATTAAAGTCAGAAACACGTTCGCTTTACAATTAAGTCCATATTTGTTTATTTCGAATAGATTAAAGTTGTGCAAGGCATATGATATTAACTGCAGATCTTGGATTAGAAGCCAATTCAATTGAAAATGCAGAAATTCAATTATCTTTAGATTGCTATATTTTTCGTCCCGGAAGAGTTTTAGAGATTGCGACAAAACCGTAGAAAAATAAAAGTTTTTAAAGCAGTAATTTTAACTCCCGAATGGTAAGGAATGGTTATCTATTTGACCCAGGAATTTCTTTGGGTCTGCGCTTTCTTCCCAAGTTTTCTATGAAATCGCAGAAAGTCTTAATAGCCTAAAGTTAATAAATAAAAAAATCACATACACGAGTTATCTAGTCTTTATTCAATATTAACACAATTGTTAAATTGTATATTTAAAAGACATTTATTATAGTTAAGACATTTAACAAAATGTAAGCAAATGAAATTTACATGTGTATATACATAAATGTGAATATATTTTGCCTTGGACAGCAGTATTAAATAATAAATTGCATAAATTTACTATCTCAAAAAAATTCATAGAGTAAAAAAATTTATTCTAGGATCAAAGATTGTGGTTTTGTATTTAAATAATATAATAAATTGAAGGAAGTATTTTACAAATTTTCATAACGAATGAGAAAAATAGAAGTTTGAGAAAAAACATAAGAAAAAATTTAATCACGACTAAGTACCTTATAATATATATATAAATATATTTACAGTCGTAGATCCATTTATGTGTGGTATCTTTTAGATATAGATATTTAAGTGCACAGAAAAATGTTTTCCAATACTTGAAAGAAGTAATATTTACTGTAACATACATCCATTTATTAGTATTAAGTATCGGATAACACGCAAATAAATCTTGTGAGTTTTCAAAATATTCTTACTTTTCTAAAAAAAGGAATGTATCGAATCATAAGTAATTTTTTTAAAAATATATGTTTCCCCAGGAAATATATAATAAGTTTAATAGCCCTTTAAAAATAATTCTATTATATTTTAATTACATGTATTCATCACAAGAGAGGTTATGAAAAACTTATATTGGTTTCTGAAACGCAAAAGTTCAGTTGTTATTAGCAGAACTAAGAAGGTCATGACACTTGAATGCAAATCCATTATCAAATGGAGATTTGAAACTAGATATCTTTTGTGACAAGTTCAAAGGTTAAGGGTGTGTTTCTGGCACTTCACCTGGGATCGTAATCTCGAAACGGGGAATATATCTTCGCTATTGTTTGTCTTATTGTCAACGCATACAAAGTGCGGATAAACAAAGTATGGAAATACAAATATGAACAAAACATGTGATATTAACATTATGTCAAATAAAAGTGAAACAGAAATTATATAATAGAATTTTTCTATAAGTCAAACTAATTATTGAATTTGTTTTGAAATTAAGTTCCACTGTTATTCCATAAATTCTGGTACGAAATTGTGTTGTAAGAATTTTTCTGCAATTTTTCATGTTTTGCATTATTATTCTTATTTGAATTTAGTCTCAAATACTGTTATTGCTTTTATCTATAATTATTATTAATCTGCAGAATAAATTGCAGAAAAATAAATTACCAGAGCTAATTGAACTGAAAGCTACAATTAAAAATGGATTCCGAGCCATTACAACCATTCCTGATCGACGTAGGAATCGAACACATGACTGCAGAACTGAAAGCTATGACGCCAGCTTTTGAGTTTCTACTTTGCATTTGATAATGGAAAGATCACAACAGAATATGGATATCTTTGATGACCTAATTTGAATTACATGAAGTATGCCGATTATTGAAATACCTTAATTTCAAACTTACAGGTTTCGAAATGTTTCTTCCTAATTTCATAGGATCAAAATAAATTCTCTTCGGGTTAAACATAGAGTCATTGATGCTTCTAAAAAAGGATTTTGAAATACATTGCTTTATTTCTGGGGGGGGGGGGGGGGGGGGGGGGGGGAAACATCACGTGTGTGGGCTATTATTTTCTTGTAACAAAACTACACATTAATTACAGATACCATCAAATTTTGAATTAATTTCTCAAATTATACTTCCAAGTTAGTTTTATTGGCTTGATGTTTACGATCAAAGAACTTACAAATAAAAAGTGGGATTTTTAAAAGGAAAGAACTAACCAAGATAGACCAGCAAACAGGAATTCTACTTAAATTCATTGATTTCATATCTCTGCAACTAACTCTACAACTAGATATCACTATAATGTATAACCCAAAACAAATTATGTTAGCAATATTATTTTCTTACATATTTGAAATCCCACCATATAGCATTCATGACGATATGTTGAACTAATAGCCATATGGGAGTTAATTTTTCAGTCTGGTCAATAAAATAGACAAGACTATTTAAATTAAAAACTATTTAAAATAAAATGATACACTGTGTTTACTAAATATGTCATAATTATAGTTTATATATTAGGAAAATATAATCAACTTATCATAAAAAATGTTTGATGATAATCAGACATTATAATATTTACCACGCCATACTTTGACATCATTTCAGAGAAAAGCAATAATTTAAACCCATACAATGACTGAGAACGACTTACTATGACTTAATCGAAGTCTGTGCTCATTCATTTCTAATTCAAAATATTATGTCATAATTAATTTACTTAGTGAGTCGTTTTTTCAGCTTTTCCTTATTGTAATAAAAATTTCCTTAGCTAATAATTTTTGATTTACTTATTTTTAATTTTTATTTATTCCTTATTATTTTTTTTTAAAAAATATACTTATGCATTATATCATTATACATGTAATTTAAAATAATCATTTAAAAAAAATCTTCAATAAATAAGTTTTGATTAATAGTTTAAAAATAAATTAAATGAATTTAGAAATCAAGGTGAAATTCGAGATCGAAATTTCTCTGATTCAAAAGAAATACTATCTTTAGAGGAATAATATAAAGTATTATTTACATACGAATATAAAGTATTATTTACGATGAGTATAAAAGAATTACTCATCACAACGAAAAGTTTATTCACATTCATATGAAATATCAAATATCATGGCTGATTTTAAATGTTAATTTTAAATAAATTTGAAAGTGATTGGTACAAAGATAATACGTTTCCCTAAAATTTGATTCGAGTATTTATAAATAGCACATAATGTGCTACTGTGGATATTTTGGAGTTTAATCTAAAGGATAGAGCCGGAAAAAATTTCAAATTTAATAGGAAGAAACGGATTTTTCCAATCAAGTTTTGTGATTGCTCTTGGAATTGATTTCATCTCAGATTGAACAGAGAAGTAAAAAACCAATTACAAGATATATATATATATATATATATATATATATTTCCATATTGATTTTTTATGTATTTATTGTTAAAAATGTTTACTAGAATGAAAACTATAGAAGTCTACAAAAAAATGTTTTAAACAGAAGTTGTGTTTTATTTTCAAACATGCAGTATTCGGAAGAATGTTAGAATAAGATTTTATTATTTTAAATAGAGCCCACTTAAATTTTTTATGAATAATTTGGTATAGTTGGCATTTGTGTTTGGCTTGCTTAATATAATTTATTATTCTAAGCAATGTTCTTAAAAATCAGTGACTATCAAGTCTAGATTGTAGTGATAATATATATATATATATATATATATATATATATATATATATATATATATATATATATATATATATATGTAGAGAGAGAGAGATAATATTTATTTTGAATAATTCATAATTAAAAGAGTATAATATCTTTCAAATGCAACGGAAAAAACATGCTTTAAATAATTAGAGTCGTAAATTATCATCCGGCATATCTTGTAAGTGACATATCTGTTCCAGTTAGAGTAGGTTAATTTTAATTTTTCACAAATATCTAATCACCCAGTAAAAGCAAAGGATATTAATATGCTCTTCTTTTTTTATCATATATCATTTACGTACTATTATTTTTAACTCAAAATAGCCATTTATGCAAACATAATTGTGTCTATTTAAATTCCTAAATAATATGCATAATAATGTTATAAATGATTACCTTTATAAGACAAATTTTTGTGACGAATCATTTTATATTATAACGTAGAATAGTCCTATTGACTTATGAAAATTCTTAATATTCTATGGGATTTGTGATAGCAAAATTCAAATTTGTAATTTTTTTTTTATCAAAATATGTATTTATTTTTTTGCAATTATTTTTATTTTTTTGTAATTATTGCAATAACAAAAAAGAATATAATAATTAATTTTGAAAAAAAAGTGAAAAGAAATAATAAATTTCTTAATTTTGAGGAAGACCAAGTAACATGTTTATATTCATTAAGAAAAGGTTTTTTCAAGAACATAACACATGCAAAAAGAATATATCTTTTAAGTACCAGAAGAATATACAAAAATATAAAGATGTTAATAACATATATATATTGCAAGCTTATCCATTATTTAGTATAACTTAAAATTAACGCGTTACATCACCACGCGCGATTTTAAGAATTTATGTAGTATTCTATTTACGATTTCTTTAAAAACAATAATTTTTTCTAAAAAGAAGCTTTATAATAAAAAAACTGGGATCTGTGTTTGTTGAGTAACGTCATTAACAGGGGAACTGTAAACATTGTGAAAAGAACGTTTCGTTCTAGTTTCCTTTATATGAAGACAATGGTCGAGTTAATAAATATAGGTGGAGTATTTTTGGTAGTCTCCATAAAACTTAGAATATGCGCAACCTTAGAAACGCCAAGACAAAATTTAAGTTAATTAAACATAAAAGACTAAGATTATTGCTTGATAACTATTTAGCGATCGTTTGAGATGATATTTCAGGATTCACGTGGTGACTTTGAATTCTGCTTCAGGTATTTGTATACGAAATATTTTCTTTCACGGATTTCAATCTCGTTGTTTATTCCTGAATAACATCTGTCGGCTCTGTCAAAGAAGAAATCAGCATCACGTCTTACGTATCCTGCTCAAGATAAATTGGTCTGTGCCAGGAAAAATGATTCTTCTTAGTCGAGAGAATTCAAGATAGCAGCGTTATCAGAGCAGCTGCTTCTACCAAAGGAGACGAGGGGCCGAAAAAAAGGTGCATTTAAGAGTATGCGAAAGGAATGTGTAACCTGTGGTAATGAGCATGGCTTTTAATGCATTTAGCAGCTGCATTCCTTGCAAATCGAATGTTTTAAGATTGCAGGAAGAAGACTGTTTACTCACAGTATTTGTATCTCATAAAAGGTCATAAACATGGGGAATGTCACGATTTTTTTATCTAGAATAAAATGCCATTCTCCTACTTTCATTCAATAGTTTGGTCCAAAATAATTTTTAACTAGTTAGATATTGAAGATGGAAATTAACTATAAACGCACGTTTTCCATTCTCGAAATCATAGCAGATTAAGAAATCTAAAATAAATTAAAAGTGCTATTATTTTTTACGTAATTTTTTTACTTCTCAGATTGTTTATTTCCAATGCTATAAAATTTTAATTCAAATTTTATGAAGTATAGTGAGAGAAAAATGTTTTCCATTGACTACTGGTCGCTAAAGTGTACCGCTAGTTTATTTGGCGTAAAATATGATTTTTTTAGAGAAAAGAAATGAATTCTACTGATGCTTCTTTTGCTATGGTGTTTTCTCTGAACTGATCTTGTGTTTTTGTTGAAAGTTAAATGATGAAACACGAATTTATCTACCATTTCAGAGCAAATATTAAAAAATATTTTAAACGAAACTGTAAACTTTTTTTTAGGAAATTTAGCATTCAGCTTACTGCATCTGCAAGTGATATGTCAGCTTACTGCATCTGTTTATCTGTGTTATCTGCACGACTTTCATTTGATTAATTTTCTCTTTTCTAGACATGAATGCATGAAGTAATATATTAAATGTAGTTCGCATAAAGGCAGAACAGATAATAATGAATTATCATAAAACTATTGAATACTTAACAGAATATTGAATACAATGATTACACTATATTAGGAGAAGTTTATTTGATTAAGAGCTGTTTGAGTCACAGGTTCAATTCAAGCCACTGTTGAACAATCAGAGATGGTTGCTGAGCTTCCTTTCGAGAATGCATGTTTTCCGGGATAACTGTCGATGAGTTTTTGAGGTTTCCTCTTTTGTAACAAATAATCTTCACAATCAATGAAAACTTCTACAGAAAGCTAAACGGAACGAATTTTCAATTGTCTATGGATAACATTCGTCTGACAGAATGTCTACTAAGTGGTATCAATTTTAGTAGACATGTATACCCCGTACCAAAATTTCGGAGTAGAATGAACCAAATTCGGTTTTAGTCACTGCTGATGGCTGTTTCAAGCCTTCATATTTAAGACTGTTTTATTGGTAGGATCTGTCGATTTAATTTGAGACACGTATGCAGATATATGCACTAAAATCGATTATTATATCACATTTCTTGAAAGCATGCAAAAATAATTTTAACAAATGATGTTTAAACGTAGTAAACTGACTATTTGTTAGAGATCTATCATTCGTATTACATCTTAGCGTGAGTCTTTGCATGTCACTCGGAGTCAGCAAGTCAATTTTGAGAAACTATTTGAGACGCGAGAAAATGTCATTCACTTATTCGAGATAGCGGAAAAGATAAAATACAAAATTAACAGACCACGTTATTTATAGCAAACATCAATTTAATTTCATCAAAGACGCATCTTGAACACGTCAATATCTAGAACATTAAATGTGTCATCTGCGGATTTGTTGATGACGCTTAAGTAGTTTTCAATGAATGTCGTATAGCCATTGTACGAGATATGCATTACTTTAACAATTACATCTGTCGGCAATTAAAACTCAAGGTCTGGGGAAAAGAATTTTAATTCTAAATACACAGAGTCTCTGATTATAAGTTTCACGGATAACTCATGCTGCGATAAATACCTCTTATCTTTACAGGATAATACCATATTACTCCAACGAAGAAACATCATATTCGAATTTTAAAGAATATGCGACGTTTTTAAAAAGAAAAAAGCTGGAATGAAAAACGAAATTTCATAGGGTTTCTTATTATTTCAATTAAATTTAAAATTAATTATTTGAATACTTAAAATTAATAAGCAAAAATAAACTGTTTATTTGAAATCCGCGATTGGTAATTCACTTCTTACATTATAAATGACCAGTTTTGGATTATTCGTTTTCTTCGAAAATACGCTAGATTAAGAGCTTAGTATATAAACATGAACATATTTGAATAAGAATTTTAAATGCAACACGTAATTGTGAAAATTATTACAAACTTTAACAGAAAACTTATATATGTAATGTTCTTTTATTTATCTTGCAATTTTTGAAGAATATACCCCCTCCCATTTTTTAACTAAAACCATTTTCCTAGTAAAGAAATTCCTATTAAAAGTTTGGAAAGAAATTCACGTCAACGCATAAAATTTTAAATTCCTTTATTTGCTTAAATCTTAATTCCACAGAGTATGTATAAAGAACATTAAATACATTTTTTATCTCTTATATAATCTCTAAAATAAAAACTAAATAATTTCTTAGCCTTTACATATACTCGTTAAAAAAACTGCTCCAGACATTATCTCAGTGAACTCAGAGCAAAATGTTCTTCAATAAAATATTAGCACATCTATGGCATCCGTTATGTAATACCGATTTTTTTCGTTTTTCGAACATTTTTTACATCTTTACTCATCCCTTATATGTCTTCCTGTTTTTCCACTCATTTTACAGAAGCTAATAACTTTCATCATAAACTATTTCTGAAGGAAACAAGCAGTAAAGAATATTCAACTGAAGCAATGCAATATTCGCAGAAGATAATACTTTTACCATATAAGAGGTTGGAGGAAATTTATCATATAGCAAAAGAGCAGAGAATAAAATAAATTCCATTTATTATTTAAAAGCATAATTTTTTTTGTTGATTTAATCGTATCCCTTTTCAAATAGAAGTTAATCTTTATAAATTTATATTTAATTTAAGAAGTAAAATAAAAATTAAAGTAAACGATAAAAAGTCAAATTTTTTTTTATCATAAATTAAACAAATGTCAGCTTCGGATTACCGAGTTTTCAATGTTTATAGAATAAACATTGAGGTACAGCTTTTTTAATATATATTCTATAAAAAACCCGACAAAAATTCAAAAGAACTTTAACAGAAATACTTTCAAACAAATAAGATATAATTAAATTACATGAAATGCTTTTAGGTATTAGAAACGTTTAGATGAAAAATTATATTTCTTATTTTCAAACACTCGTTACAAAAGTAAACAAATTTCTGTTTCATTCTTATAAATAACAGATAATAAATAATTAAATGCCTATTCCTCGTCACCGAATTTTGAAATTTTATTATTTTTTTATTATAAAAAAGCACTTTTCTGGAATCAAGAAAATTATTCTTTTTATCACCATTTTGTAAATTCCTCAAGCATAAATATTTATAAATAGCAGTCCATAATCTATATTAAAACACACACCTCAGTCAAATTATAAATTAATTCTCAAAATCAAAATTTGGTCACAGTGTGACAAATCAAACAATCTTGAAATTTTCTTTCTTTGATCCAAATTAAGAATTTCCAAAAGTGTATCTGATAAATAATGAAAATAGCAAAATCCTGTCTCTTTAGATGCCATAAGATATCTGAGTATAGGGGATGAGATTTTACACATATTTTTTTCTTCAACTTTTTCCATAAGATCCGATGAATAAGTGTTATCTCATGTCCACTAATAGCTTGTGCTAATCACAACGATTCTTTATTAAAATAGATTATTTACTCTATAAAAATAGATAATTTTATTTATTTAGATAAATTATTATATTTTGATGACACTTAGAATTCCAGTTTTCGAGATTTTTTACATTTGCACTTATCAGATTTTTCTTTCCCTTGCAAACACATCGTTAATATCATTGACTTCCAGAAAGATAATTTTCTAAATCACTCTCGTAATGATTTTGCTTAATCTGAAAAATCTTCACGGAAAATAAATTTTTCTTCACAAATGGTGAAATGGTTTCTGGTATACCACTATGAAAGTTTCCATTCTTTGTTCCTAAATGATATATGACTACGTTATAAATTTCTATTATCATCTTAATAAATTTCGTGGACTATTTCTTGCTCTTTCAACATCTGGTATTCTAAGTTTTATTGTATCACTAATATTACTAGAAAAAATTTAAGATTTGTTATTATCAACTTTTCTGTGTCTGTGATTCTAAACTTTCCTTAGCACGTTTTCTATATTCATGATGTTCTACAAATTATAAAGAACGAATCTTTTAATATTATTTGAAAATTTTTACTTTTTCGAATTAAGCTATCAATTCTCAACAAAATATTCGGAATTTATTACATTCCCCATCACGAGTTTGAGATTTTATAAAATTACCAGTAAAAGTGATAAATATTCAATGACTTAATACATTACCAAGTTTAGTGGTGGTTATTTACAATCACCGTTACTAAGCATAATCATCTGATTGATCTCTTTTACGATTTTTTTGATTCTTTTACTCAGATAGCTAAATAAGTTCATCCTCTTACAGACTTTCCCTTTCATTTTGAAACCACTTGTACTAATCAAAAGGTGAATGAATAACTCAGGTGTTTTGTTAGCTTGTTCTTTCAACAAACCGGATGCAAATGGCTTTACGACTAATTGCAGAATGAAATTTTAATGTTAAAATATACGAAGTCTGAGATTCCTCATGAGAAGTAGCGCCATCTCTTGTCAGTTACTTTATTGTGTCCGAAACATTTTGAGAATATAAGCATTATACTTTTAAATTTAAGCACAGTTATTGTATTAACTACAATTAATCTGCTTAGAATTGGTATTTAATCAGCAGTGATTTCTCATCTGCTGATATCGGTAATCACTGGAAAAAACGTTCTTAATTTAATTGTTAGACAAAAATGAAGCTGATTTATAAGTTTGAAACAGGAAAACCGACAAAAGAATATTGACTTAAATAATACTACAATGTGTATCAAGCATATTTATATTTTGAAATGTACTATATGATATATTATACTAAGCTCATCAATCAAAATAGAAAAAAAAATCATATACATTTTAAAACATATACAAATATTTATTATTTTTATAAAAGATTAAGTTAATTTTTTTAAAAATCTTATATGTTCATTATTTAAGTCACCGAATCCCAAAATAAGTAGCTTTTATGCAGAAATATTGTTCGACAACTTTATTTTCCTGGCAGAAAACGCACTTTTTTAACAAGGATATAATTACAACTTTTTCATCTTTTCTTTTGTGTTTTATTCTTAGTCATTAAACTGCTTAAGTAATTTTTCTATTTATTATTCTAAGAAAATCAAATGATGAATTATTACCTCTCAATAAAAAGCTTCCACGATATAAGTGTTATTTTTATGATAATTATATATTTATTTTTTGACGTAGTTGTGACGTTTTTTTAATACATTTAGATTTTACAACTTATGCTGATTTTTTATCATGCATTTTTAGCTGATTTAGCCTTTTACTTGCTCTATAAAAGTTCTATCAATAAAGTAGTTTTAATCGCTCTAGAAAAATTTTTCCTCCATCTCTGAAATAATCTTTGTAGTATTTATTTTTATGGCCAATACATTATGAAATCTTAGAAGTAAGTCATAGTAAGAAAATAATCATATATTTTCATACACAATGCGAATATGAGTTGCTTGAGTATAACTATGGTCTTTTCTTTCATGCATATTCAGAAAGATGTAAGTATTCAATAATCAAGTAGACCAATTATACTGTTTTCTATATTAAAAAGGAAAATTATGCACATATAGAAGTAGTTCTATCATTAAACAAGTTATTTGAGGCTGGTATTACAAACTGTAAAATAGACCTATTATAATGCAATAATGAATTTTACAAAAGTACTATAAATGATTTCCTAGGGCAAATTTAACATTATAGAAGGCTAGATAATGCTAACTAGGACTAATAAGTTGATAAGGGATATAAAAACAATTTAGTATAATTGTTTTCAATCTTCATTGCAGCATAAATGTGTTCTGAATTTTTCAAATCTACAATAATTGAAATTAAAAGAAGAAAATTTGAATCTTAGTATGTTATTGAAATTATTGGAAAAGAAAAATCAATGGTATTTGTAGACAATAAGCAATATAGATAATCAAATTATACAACTTAAGTATTATTGACTGTAATATAGATAAATCACTGTCCCATTTAAAGATTAAATTGAAGAAATAAATATCATTTTTTCATACAAGCAAGATTATTTTATTGAAATATTGTTTCATTTTTAAAGCAATGTTCCTACAATATCTAACTTATAAAAAAATTAACATTTTTAAAATTAATATTTTTAGTAGCAATAAAATCCATGAAACTTTGTAGAGTGTGTTTTCAGTTGGGATTTTAAGATTCGCACAACGGTTGAAGCTGTTTTCAGTCTCGTAGTAAATCAATCTTAATCAACTTGAGAGGTGAACCCGCCCTGTTCCACAGCCAAACTTGTAGTTTTATCTGTATCGCTTCCAAGCAGATTTAGCCGAGCAGATAGTGGAATGGCTTACGCATTGACCTTTAAGTTCAGCAGTTCCTGGGTTCAACTACCACCTCAGGCGTAAACGATTCTGGCTGTTTGATACCCACTTAAAGCCTTTAGTCTCGGTTGAATCAGTCATTTAGTCATTACGAAGAAAAAATAATCTTACAACCTGAAATCAACCATCTCAACAGTTTCCCCTCTCTCGTTGGAATAATCAAATAATTACTTCCTGTTCTTGAATGCTTATATTAATTTCATCTTCAATTACTTAATCGGATGCAATAACCAATTTAGTTCTTAGCAAGAAGAAATTAACTTTGGAAATGTTTCCAATCCTCAAAAAATATTTAAAATTGAGAAAAAAATTGGGTATGAAATTTTAAGGTGATTTGAAACTAAACTATTTTCAATCAGCATTTATTATAGTTTTTCTTAGAATCTTTCATTCACATTCTATTCTTAACAGTTGAAGAATTTTTTTTATTGAAATGATTACAACAAAATTGTAACTACTCATTAATGTATGAAAAATTGATAAATGGACGCACACACATAAATATATTTTTATATAAAAATGTATAAAAATAAAGTTTTTTGTATGTATTACATGAGTATAAGCCATTAAACAATATATATATATATATATATATATATATATATATATATATATATATATATATATATTTGTGAAGAATTTTTAAAACTTTTGGGGATCAATAGCTAAAATGACTGGTGACACTGTAACGCGACTTTGAATATGAAACGTGAACATTACAATGCAAATTAGAATATACAACTAAAAGGCAACAAATCTTATCACACGAAAAAGATTTGAGAAAGAAGAATCTGTAAGAATAATACAAGTAATATTTTCATTTCACTCAATATTACTATTACTATTGATTGCTATTACGACAGTATTTTGAACATAATGTTATAATTTGTAAATAAACTGCGACGAGTCTTTAAAATATTAAGGCATTGTAGCCAAAATATATATAATATAATCTGCTGAAATTCCAAATTTATTGTTCAAGACTTCCTTTCTATTTATTTGGCACGTTGCAAAACAATAAATTTAAATATTTAAATTTTTGGCACGTGCATGGGAATAAGTTTATCCCAGTTACAATACAATAATTTTATCTGAATAGCTTACCTGGTGAGGCTTGTAGTCAGTCAGGATGGTGTCAGCTCCAATTTTCCTGCGAAATGCCAGATTCTGAAATACAAAGTACTTTACATCAATAGATGGCAACGAGAGAGGTATCCTGATGAATTATTTATGAATAAATAAATTGATAATGTTTCGTCTTTTTAAAAATTGCACGATAAATGTAAATAAAAACACATTACTTTTTTTATTAGGTAATTTTATAAGAAGCAGCCGTTAGAATTGTAATGAAAAAAGGACCACTTATAGAAAAGAACACTGGAAAAATGCTTTATTTCTTAAAAGACATTCACCACAAAAGATAAGATTATATTAATGCAGGTCGCAATAATGATTTATATTACAAAAGCAGTAGAGATTTGAATAAAGCAAAATTCACATGCCCTTCAGAGAATGAGCCTACATTTAAAATTTTGCTGCTGTAATTTTTATTCCTATGCTTTTAAAGGAAGAAACATTTAAAGCAACATGGAAATCTTTTAACAGTAGCGTGACTTCGAATAAATGGAACGTCCAGAAGGCTTATCTTTGCTATATATTTAGTATCTTAGTCTAAATCTATTTTTGTAAAGAAATACTTCTATGCATAAAGGAAGAAGGCATTCGAACTTTGAATAAAAGAAGATAAACTTTACACGGATCCAATTGTAAACGCTATTTCTTTTTTAACACTCTTTGAAAACAAAATACTGAACAGGAAATTATTTAAAAGGAATAAGGGCGCAAGAGAATGACTTTTACAAACATCAATATTAAATAAACTAACTTTATCAAACACACATTAAGTAATTTATAAAACGTAAATATTAAATTTACATGCTTCAACGATTAACCATATAAATTAACTTACTTCTTATTTCTCAATTACCATTTATTTTTTTAAAAATCTTTTCAGTAGGTTTTCCATGATCTATTATAGCAAGAGCTAATTATCTTATAACAAGAGCTAATTAGCTTAGTTTTAATTCATTTCTATACCTATTTTTTGGGTTTCTATATTTCTATATTGCAAGGTTTAAGTGTGAAATATTAATTTAAATTACAAAAATTAGAGTCCATGTAATTAGTAATCTAATAATTGACCATTAGTTGCAGTCTAACGTAGAATCGAATTTTTTGAAAATGCTAAATTAGATAGAAATAAGCCGATATTGAACAACTAGAAATAGCTTCGATTTTTTATATGCACGTCTTATAGAATGTTTTGGAAGTTATGGAGAAAAGTGGTTTTGGAGAGGTTTTTGAAGTTAGTGAGGGTTTTGGGAGAAAAGGCTGTGAATGGTAAAAGCTTTACTACGTAATAAGTTATAATGTTATCCACAATACGAAATCGAATATATCCAATTCCTTAAATTATAAAATCAAAATACATTTTTCAAGCTTGAAAAATCTTGTTTTATACATAAAATTGTCGAAAAAATAATCAAGTAAAAGAAAAATTATCAAGTAAATCGAGTTATCCCAGAAAATTTCATTGCGTGATAATCTAAATAAAGCACATTGCGTGATAATCGAAATAAAACATTGCGATAACATGAAAATGCACAAGTGTGTTGTTAACATCGATACAAACATGCGATTAAAACCTCTGATCAAAACGATAATTTATTCTTGAAAAATTCTCTAATAAATCAGTGATTTCAAAGTTTTGTTGTTTCTGATCCATGTGTAGTTAACAAGATAGTTTGCAGCTTTAAGATATATAGTTTATTAAAGTTCCTAGGCATCTATGAATGTAATGATATAAATAGACTTTCAGTTTAGTGAAACATTTAGAATGTTTATTATGTCTCATGGAGTTCCTTAAATACGCACATAGCTAAATCTGAGAACCGAGGTGAGCGTGAAAAGATCTTAATGTGTCGCAAACGATTCCTTTGTTGAGTGCAGTCAAGCATTTTCTTGTTGAAATTGCTTTAGCATAAACTCACACAAGTGTCCATTAAAGGCAATATAAGTGTACGAAAGATTCCCAAGTTACATTTCTGAACAAGTAAATTCAAATATATATTTATACAATTAGTTCATGTGCATTTTAAAGAAAAGAAACAAAGCAAAAATAAATTCACTAATATGCCCGATAAGGCAAAGGTTCACTTAAAATTTTGGTAAAAATCACTGAGCCCTAAATTAATTTCAAGCAAAATTTTATGAAAACTCAACACACATTTTCGGTAAATGTTCTTCTTTAAAGTAACAGTTTCTTCCTTATAAAATTAAAATGACGGACATGAAAGAGCGGAAGACATGTAGTTTATATTACTGAGACAATTAACATTACACATAATATTTTTCAAGAGAACCGGTATTTTTTCATTCAATATGAAAAACTATATCAGATAATATTTTGCAGGATTTCCTTTTAAAAATTGCGAAAAGTAAATATTCATGTAGTTATTTTATGCATTTATTTGTCTAAAAATAGTCAAAATACATGAAATAGGTTTTAAATTTCAAAACATGTTTTGAAATAGATTTGTAAGTGAGTAGACACATGAAAGTATGTAAGTGATATTGTAATTTCAAAAGGAACTGTCGGTCTGAAAAGAAGATGGTAGGAACTTGATACAAGGAGTAGACTTAAAAAAGGAGATTTCAAGAGGGACTCAAAAAGAAAGTAAGCAGATACCATAAATGTAGTTCGCTTGCAACCACTTTTTTTCAAAATGTTATATATTTTGGTTTATTATTGTAAGAATTTAGTCATTTTTGAATTATTAGCTTAAAAAAAATTTGACTATCCAAAGAAACTTTACTGAGGAGCACATAAACATTCAGTAAGCCTCTTTTTTGGACTATTTTTTTTTATCCTCTCATCTATGTGTAAGGAAAAATAAGCAAATACTTATTTTCGCTCCCACATCAATATTATGAAAATAGTCCATTTACCAGATTTTTTTAATACATTTGTAAAATATTAATATCAATTTATAAGCAATATTTTTAATTGAGAATAAAAATTTTGGTGCATTCATTTTCATACAAATCCCTTGTAGTAACTACAGAAGTATTTTAAAAAATATTTAAAATATTTAAAGTTTCATGAAAAATTTCTCAAATAGAGAAATAATAATTAATCAGTTACATTTAATTAAATAAGATTGATACTATATTATAGACATGCTTATTTAGAATTTGGAGTATTTGATATAATTATAATACATAAGAAAAATATTGATTCCACTAATACATAAAGTTAATTTTATTGTTTAATTGATACATAATATATACATCTTTAAGTATGGTAATATTAATCTGCTAAGTAAAACTGCCACACTACAGCCAGTTTTTAAAACTTTGATGATTTTTAAATTTTTTAATATAAAAAGAATGAAAATAATAACGTAAATAATGAAAACATAACGATAATAACGTAAAAAACTATTATAACTGTCTAATTACGATAAACGAACCTCATTTTTATGGTGACTGCTTTTGGAAAAATATAATCCAAATGTATTCAGATGAAAGGGACTCTATTGGACAAAAACATGAAGACATATAACAAAGGATGGATCCCCAAATTATTATTTTTAGGGGGGGGGGGAAAGTTGAATTTTACAGTAAATTGATGTTGAAATGAATGAAGTAAACAACAAAACAAAAATTATTTTTATAGAAAATAGGAGGCTTGAAGCCTCAAATCACTCCCTCTTCAATTTTACTATAAATATGACTTAGAAAATCACATTAATATGGAAATGATTCCATTTCAGTTCCACTGCTGCTGTGATTACGATTTGTGACTTGTAATAAAATTGATGACTGAAATAAAACACTCAAGTGAGATTTTTCTGAAATAAATAATTCCTGCATGCAGATATTTAAATTGTTCGCTCTTAGTTCTTATAAACAAATAATTAATATAGGCAAAATATGAAGTGTATACGTAAAACTTGAAATCAAACTGCAAATAACAGTAATATACAGTTCTCCATTTATTTTTCAAAGAATTTACATTGCGGATAATTTTCTAACAAAATAGTCAGTGTTGATTCAAAAGGTTGATTATTTTATTTAAATAAGCAGAATTTTTTCAACCCTTAAGAAATTTTATGAAAAATTAATATAGATTAATTTATAAAGCTTGGGAATCTAGGAAATGTGATAATTGCAAAACTAAAAAAAATAAATACTTTTTGATGTGTGGGTATGTGAAAATTTTAGATTAATTTTTTTGAAATTTTATTATTGCAAAAATATTTTATTTTATCAGCAAAAAATGACAACTTTGACAAGCTGGTTTTAAAATATATAATAAAAAGTCAATATTGAGGTTGAAAATGCCATTTGGATAGAAACCCACACACATTTGGATGAATAATTCAGCTCAAAAATTTAATGCGTAATTACTCTCGATGTAGAAATTTAACGAAATTTATTACAAAGAAACTACTTTCAAATACCAATTTTGTATATAAATAAATATACATTTAAGAAAAGTATGAAACAATCTTTTTCCTTGTTCATTGCACTTTTCTTTTTTCATCAGTTTCCAATAGTTTAAAACGACTTTTCAAAGTTCATTCAGTTGTCTTTGTACATTTTAAGCAGGTTTGTAAATTCATGAGACTTTAAAAGTTTTATAGAATTTTCTGAGAAGTATGTAATTAGTTTTCAGTGAAGGGAATCTGTCAGATGAAAATCAATAAAAATTAAACAAACGATATTTATGAGAGGTTTATTTTTGGTATTTGGTACTATAAATATACAATTGTCTAAAACAGTGGTTCCCAAAGAGAGGTACGCATACCCCCAAGGTTACAATAAGAGTTTGACAGGTGTACAATTTAGGCAAAAGCAAATCCCCAGAGATTTAAACAAAAATAATGAATGGATAAGAGATCCGTTTAATATTTGCACAACATACATACCAGGAGATATATGCATGCAAAAGAAGAATGTATCTTTTGGAATTGGTTTGTGACGAATTTTTGAAAATTAAGCAAAGGGAGTGTAACATAACATCATTCTGTTTACAAGTATAACATGTATATCCGATTTTAATACAAAAAGTTCTGAAAAGCCTTTTCCTTCTTCATATTTATGTGAAGTTACTCTTTCAGCATTTGTAGAGATTAAGTCGAAAAAAGGAACAGACTGTTGGACTTGGAACAGCATCTTATTATTTTGTGTACGTCACAAAAAAATATTTTTGATTATTATTAAAATGCAGTCACTTTTTTGAGGAGGAGTACTCAGCCTTATAAAAATTATAGAAGGGGAACACATATGTCAAAAGTTTGGGAAATACTGGACTTAAAATATTTATTATAACAAATTCAAGATGGATAGAATGGTTCTCGCAGTATTTAATACCGAACTTCAAATTGCAAAATAATTCATGATAATGAAGCAAATTGATTGATAGATAATTTGTTGATTTATACACGTTTTAATGTCACTACATTTGTTAGTGAAATTTTTGGAAATATTAACACAAAATCTAATTTAAGATATAAAGGTTAAAAAAATAAACACATTATATTAGTTATTATCATTTCATAAGGTATTTAATCATGTTTTGTTGACAAAGCACAACTCTATCACAAAAAGATAATTCATCTCACCCTTAGAGTAGTATACTTCAGAAAGGAGAATTAGAAGGGTGATCAAGGGGAAAAAACAAACAAAACTTTTTTTTTGTTGGATTCATATTAATTAGAAATTATTGACCGATTTGAAACTTGGGAGAAAAGAATCTAACAGAAAAAGAAAATCGTTTTTTAACCTGCCAAATATTTTGAGTCAATTTGATTGGATAAAAAAGTATTGACAGATGGAGTTTCTTTGAGGCAGCAGAGCTGGACTTTCAATGGGTTATGGAACAGCTGCTTATAAATAACAGTAGTTCCTAACTGTAAACCATCATAGACGTTGAAAAGTTATCGGGACTTGTTGTTTGGAAGTGCTGCATTTTTTTTGGTCATTCCTTACATCATACATAACATAGCTGAAACTCTGCCTTTATCATAATTAGAAAAAATATACAAACAACACATCTTCATCTTCCAAAGATGCTTACTTAGAATTTCATTTAAACAAATACTATTTTACGATTGTAGCGAAGATGTTTTATTACTTCACTTCAATTGTCTACAAATATTTGGTTTTATCCTTAAAAAATAGTAATATACATATCAGCTACCAGCCACATTTAATTAAAAATTGAATTTGAAATCCGAAAAACTTGCAACACCTTTTTCTATTTTTTAAAAGTTCTTACAGCATAATACTAAAATAATATTTATAGAGTATGATTTTATTTTATGAAGTTTAGATAATTTATTTTGCATTTTTCTTAACAATTATTAAAATTGATTTCATAGCTTTTTATGCAATTGTTATAATTTTTTTATTAAATTTCATATACTTTACAGACATTAAACAGAAATACGCTAAAAATGTAATAATTTATACATTAAGGCTATTTTATATAGTTACTTTATTAATTATTTAAGTGGAGTTTATAGAATTGATTTTATTTTCTTTGCACAAACTTTCAAATAATATAAACCTACGTAAATACAGAAATTTAAATAAAATATCATACACAAAAGCATTCACAATACCGGATTTAAGAGTTTGATTGTGTTTTTTGGTTTTTACTTATAATTGCAATTTCAACAGCAATAATTTAATAATTGAAAAGTAAGAAATAAATAAAAGTTAACTTTTCAAATAAATCAAAATGTGTGCTCTAAGTAGACTCAAAGTTTAGAATTTAAATTCTTATTCTAACTTCGAGTCTACTAAGAACTTACTAAGTGGCGACAAAAACAATTATTTTATTGATGCATAAATATTTCCGGAAACAAGAAATTCAATGTCTTTTCCCAGTAAATCGGAAAGATTTATTTTGACATAAGCTTTACCTTTCCTTTTATCCTCAAAAATTTCTAGAAATACTAAAATTGAATAAAGAATATGTTACGGGGAATTGGTTTTTTACCTTTAATATTTCTATAAGTCCCAGCATTTTATTTTCTTTAGACACACTTTCAAATGCTTGATGTTTGTGGTATTGAATTTTCTAGCATTAAATTTTTATGCGTAGAATAACAACAGTTTTATATTTATTTCCTAAGATAAACAAACAATAAAAGTATCGTTGACAAACATAAATGGATGGTATTACATGCTTGTTTCTTTAAACTTTTCACACACTTTTTTTTTAAGAGTGGCCAAAAAGTACTTTTCACAAAGTTTATGAAAATTTGTTGAGGTATTCATATATTGATTTGTGTTTTCAAATATCATAATGAATTTAAAATAAAAATGTATATCTTCAAATATAAAGTTTCAACTCTGAGAATTATTATGTAGAAGAGCAAAAAATGTTTACTTTTCGAAATCCATCTTTATATCAAAACTTAAAGTTTTGTTTTGTGGTACTATTTTTTTTTCAAATGTTGTCCTTTTCGATTTTATAGGTTTCATATTTCTTATTATAACGAGATATATGAAACTTGACATTTGTTGTTTGAACTATTGAATGCTTTTGTGAATAGAATTTTATATTTAAATTTTCTCGAATGGTAAATACGAACAAAATATAAAAGATGATGAACAAAAATATCATATTGTTTATATGAAAAAGCATTTTAATTGTTTCAGCATTATTTTATCGCAATTATATTGCAGTTACTATTTTGTCAGCAAATTTCTTACTATAAAGAGATTTATTACTATGTAAGAATATAATTAGTAAATGCACAATGGCCTCAATATATAAGAATCAAATAGGAAAGTTTTGACCACAAAAGTTCCATTTTTTAAATTAAAAATACTTTTATTTCGCAAATGGAAAACTACGATGACAATCGTTGTAGAAAGTAAAAAAATTGGTAGTTAGGAAGAAATGGGAACTGGTGGCACCATCTGGTAACTGAATATTAAACTAACGATCAAAAACAACTGAAGACACAGTAACGAGTAATAGCATCAAAATATTCTTGAAAAGTTGATTTCTTGTTTGCAACAGAGCATGTAATATTTGGATCTTAGTTTATTACAAAACAGATATTTTGGACTAAGTTCTATGAGAACAAACAAAATGTTTTTCGGGGAATACATACATAAATTATAGAGTACAAAACAGATTTTTGAGAACCCCTAAGTACTTTATTCAATGGGAAAATGCCAAAGAATTTAAACGATATGAAAATTCTGTAAAAACAAAAAATATTTTATTCAACATCGTTCTTTTATATTGTATGTGTAATTCATCTGCTAATAGTTTTTAGACTTATATTGTTTTATATTGACTTCCTGTATGAAAAAGTTTCATAACAACAAGATATTTTGAATATGTTAACCGACCAATCTCAAGATAATTTTATCACAATTTTTTTATATTTTGATAATGGTCTGTGTTCATATATTGCAATGAAAACAATTTGGGAAACTTTCAAACATCCATTGAAGCATGTAAGCATACAGTAACTAACAAGGCAAATCTATTTGCCTTGTGTAGCAATGGTTAGGATTGAACCCGGGACTATTCATTTTGGAGAATGCAATCTTACTACTAACATTGGTGAAGCTTAATTTATTATTTTTAGGTATTTTCTGTAATCAAATTCTAAAAATCATATAAGAAATATCACTAAAGAAAGACATAATCAAATGTAAAATAACGGTAGATTGTGTTATTTTGAAGGACGAGTTATTAAATTTTAATTTATTACTAGCTGTGTGTGACTCCCATTTTATTTGCTATGTTATAACCGCAAAATTCAAGAAATTTATTGATAATATCTGAAAATGCAAAATTAGACAATTTTCAAAATTATGTACTCATCTTAATTAAATATTATTTTTCCTTGAAGCGGTATTTATTAGCAGTTTAAAAAATGTATTTACATTAATTGTCGGGACAAAAATATTCTTTTTAGAATATTAAATATTATTAATGTTAATTAAAAAAAAAAAAGAAAAAAAAGAAAAAAACACTTTAAGGTTCATTCAGCATTTAAAACATTCCTACATTTTCCCAACCACATTTTTTTTAACATAAACTAAAAGAAAGAAATTAAATAAACTATTTTAATGATTTACAAAATAAAATTTTGATTCAATAGAAAAAGAAAAGAAATAATTTTAAAAGAAAATAAAAAATCTGTGGAAGTTAGTTTATAAAATTTGTGTGATTATAAAAAAAATTAATTTTCCGTTGTTGCATTATTGCACTACTGATACATTTTATAATCATATCCCTAACAATCAAAAATAAATAAAATGGCGGGGTATTATTCATATGGATTAAAGACCCGTCAACAAATTAGTTTTTAAGAAAACTTTGCTTTTTATTCTGAAAATGCTGAATTCTTTTCTAGAATCAATTATATATATATTCAATAAAGAAAAGATTAGAAATTGCTTAAAATTTGCTTACATAAAAAGTAATGATCTTTCAAAGACAGTATTTCAATAGTTTTCTCAAGTTTATATTTAGCTTACAAAAACGAAAAAATTTGATAATCACATGCCAATTTAATTTAACAAATGAATTCTGTGGTGATCAAGCTGAAAAGAAAAAAATCAATTTTTATTCAAACATTACAATTTTAGTCACTACAAGTAAAACGAACCCTCGCGTTCAGACAAACAGAACTGGCTGAAAATCTAATATGTCTTGTCCATTAATTAAAGGAATATTATTAAGGAACTATTAAATTCTATGATCCAGTTGGTTAAAGGGTTATTTATTGCAAAATGAATAAAAATCTGTTTTTCTTTTAAAATCTAAAATAACAAGAGTTTTTCAATGTTAGCAAAACTGAAGAAAATATTTCTTGAACTTAAGAGAACTCTTATCCGAAGACATTTCGTTTCATTAATCGAGGTTCACCAGTGCTTATCCTTTCCATTAAAATCTATTTATAACTACGAAATTTCAGAAATTAAGGGAGTTAATATTTATTCACCTCCCCTATGTGCCGGATGATGAAAGAGATAAGTTCTCAATAATAGTTCCAAGAATTTTGTTAATCCATTAAATTCTGCTTCATTAAAACTTAAACGATATAAAGGGATTTCCAATAACAAACGTTGATTAACGAACGTTATAAGATTTATATTGGAAAAGCTATCAAGATTGTGTGTCGCTAGATCTTACATAGTAATATATCTAAAAAAGTAAATTATTGAAGACTCATTTTTGTAGAACTTTCACCAATATTGCTTGATTTACCATTTTTATTATATAGAATCCAAATAATGTTATAGTTATGATTTTTTCCAATTTCTTTTTCTTTTATTTTTGCTATGTTAATTTCAACGAAATTGATGCTTTTTCTAATGTTTCTATGCAAATGATTTGTGTACTTTTGATAGATTTATTGACTGGTTGGATACAATTTTTGAAAAAATAAATCGTGGTATGTATTTGATATCTTAATGTGTTCTCCACTTTTTGCTGTTAGAGTTCCTTAATTCCACGTTATGAGATTTCATTGATGAAAATCCAACGATCTTTTATGAAAATATATTTTGTAATTATTTGTTTGGAAAAAAACTCATTTATTTATAACAAATTTAGCAACGTATGCAAAATGAGTAGCTGGATATAGTTATGAATGAAAGCTGATTATTGATTTTTTTTAAAACGTTGACTGACAAAATATTAAATAATTTATATAAACTATATTATGTGCATACCCAACAGAGTAATAAACATTGCTTATTTTTAAATTATGATATTTCTTTTAAAGAAAATACAAAACTGGGAAAACTTTTAATTCATTTATTTAACTACATATCTCATTTATGTCTCGGTTTAAAATGAGTATGAAATTCAATTTCTATTATGGGGAAATTTAAATATTAGATTAATCAAGATGAATTTCTAAACAAAATAAATCTCATAAATAAATAATAAGTTTAATTAAAACTAAAACATAATCCTATATGAGAAATTCTCTACATAAAATATGTGTATATTGCAATATATTCTATGAAGCATTTTGTATACTGTTATATATAATAACAGATATAAGTAATATGCTTTAGGAATTCATGAATGCAATACCAGAAAACTTAAATATTCGAGCATTTCTTTATTAGAATTTTTAGAATAATTGGAAAAAAATATAAATAAAATATTTAAAATTAGCAATTTTAGTGGTAAAAAATCTAATGAAAATATTCATTAAAGTATATTGAAAACAATTTAGATTAAGCGATTTTTAATAAGTTCGTTTAATATAATTATTCATAGTTGATTAATTATACCCTTTAAGGGAATAAATTATTTTGATATAATGTGGTGATTTTGAGTATATTTGTGCAAGTGTGTTAGTGTTAAAATGAATATTAATGTAATGAATCAAATAGATAACACAAATATTTATATAACAGATCGCTTGCTTCTAAATATCATTCTTCAATCAAGTAGTAATTTTGAAAATCATTCTACTATTCATTTTTATTTTATCGTACGTTTCAAACTTTAC
Source organism: Latrodectus geometricus (assembly GCA_026290005.1). NCBI lineage: Eukaryota > Metazoa > Arthropoda > Arachnida > Araneae > Theridiidae > Latrodectus > Latrodectus geometricus. The sequence goes on from JAPDSC010079928.1 coordinate 110,239, forward strand.
TCCCTCAGGTGCTTTATTCCAGATGCACAGTTCATATTTTAATAATTTCGTAAGATATTGATAAGCAATATTTTTGTTATGATTTGATCGCAGTGACCTAGAGGTAAAATGTTTGTTTTCGAGTGGAGGAATCTTGAAAGTCTCCCATTGCGGCTCAATCTTTAACAACAGTAGAGTTGTATATCAGCTCGGGGTGGGTGCTAGAGGCTTTTCTAAGTTTTCCTCTAGTTCCTTGTGAATAGGGCCTACTTTCTTACAAAGTAGAAGGGTTAAATTACCTGCCCCAAGACGACAGGTAATCCCACCCCTCTAACGTAATGGTGATGCTCTCTGCGAGGGCTTCACTACGCGTCCGGGCTTCACCATCATTTTATTACCATAAATAAATACGGGGTGAGTGGCAGCCACATTAGGTTGGTGGAGCGATTCGTCTGGCTTGTTGTGATGACGAGTTGACTGTCCTTTTTGGAGAGGCACGGCCATAACATAGACCAAGCAGATCATTAACTCGTCTGGACTGGGGCGCTACTCCAGGAATGGTTATGTTTTCCTGGCCTAACAGGGGGCTCTTGTGATCGCCCATTGTTTTTTTTATACATTCAATAGCCCCATTCTCGTTTCGAGAAGAGACTGTCTACCTGCGGCTTCAAAGTCTCAGATCCAGTCAAGGTTTGCAGACTAATTATTAAACAACTGGGGGAGGGTGTTGCATTTCAGCATTCATATACCACATAAATGAATGCTGAATATACTGGGGTGGATACTTGAGAATATTCTTATTTTCATTCCTGTGGATACGGGAATACTGGTGATTGCCTATTAAATAGTCCCCTTGCAAAGCTATTTCACGAGTTTTATTGGCTCTAAGCGACTGTCAACAACACGCACTGTCAAATCCTTCTACAACACTTCACCGTCACATGGAATACACCTCCCTGTTTTCTGGTTTTTAAATTCAAATAAAGCAAATTGGATCCAGTGTGGTTTAAAGGTAGGATCATAATTTTCGAAGTGATAGGACCCATATTTGAATCTAGATACTATTGAATAAGAGGAGATGGCTATTACATTTCTTCGTTTGCAATGTTTGGAGCGTTGTCTAAGTGTTCTTAGTTTCTCCCTTGTGATACGTGTATATATGGCCCATTATATATGAAAACCTCCTATCGGTAGTCTAAAGGCTATAAATGATAAAGCAACGCCTTAAATAACTTTATATATATATATATATATTATATATATATCACAAACAACGCAAATTAATAATTTCAAAACTTAAGAAATAGCTCAAAAATTTTAAGAGCTTGTATTTGAATAATTAGCACACCCCTGATGGTATCTTAATTAAGTACTTAATATTAATAATATGTAGTAATATTTCATTTTTTCGGACATTAAATGTTCTAAATTAAAAACTGTGTTAAGGAACTCTTTCACGAAATTCACTTAAGATTTAGGTCTTGAAAGAATTTCTCTAGTTTTCGTCTAAATCGTAAGAAAAGATTTAGGTAAAAAAATAGGAAAAATCTAAATATTTGCATGATCTCTAATGTTTTTTTATTTAAGAAAAAAATAAAAGCAAAAATTGTTGCCATATTTTTATTTTTTCCATTATCTTAAAATTTATGTTTTAGAAGAATGAATTATAATATGATCCAACATGCTATCATATACTTCAATGATTTGCAGGCCGAGGTGGCCTGGTTGGTTAGGGCATCGTTCTCGTTACCAATTGGTGGTGAGTTTGAATCCCGGCTTAACCGAACATCCGCCGTGTTCATTAATGGCTACTGGGGCACGTAATATCCGTCGGGTCGCAATGTCCTCCATGTTCCCATAACAAATTAATATCTCTGGGGGTGGTTGGAGCCAGGCTTTGGGTTTTCACTGGTTTCAATCTCTAAATTGGAAGATTCAGGTGGTGCTGCCACCTATGAGCCTAAAGTCGTACTTCCACCTTCGAATGAGGGTGCTCTATTAAAAAAAAAAAAAAAAAAAAAACGGAAGACGCTCCCTCTCTGACTTCATTCGCCTAGTCTCTGACAGGCGGGCTTGGCGTCGCCAAGTGTCATTGCATTGGCAACAACAACACATGATTTGCAAAATTTTATATATATTTATTATAAATATTTCGATTTTTTTATTGATGCAATTAAAAGTTATTTATGAAAAAAATTCGAAGATAGTTTATTCATAATGATGTGGATAAAAATTTTCTTCATACAATATTTTATAATTGAAGTAATACAATTCTCTCTTTCTCTTTGAAAAGGCATACCAGTCTTTTTTAATTTGGAATCAGAATATAATAAAAACAATAAACTAATATATGTGAACATTATAATAAGAGGCAGACGAAGCTATCCCAATAACAAGATATACCAAGATAATTTTCTGAAAAATATTTGATAATAGAGATAGTAGAGAGTTGAGAATTTTATTATTTATATAAGAAGTATTCACACTGCGACTGGTTCAATACTATTTGATTCAATAAATAATAGAATGATAATAAAATATATATTATTATTTGGATATACATATCATAATATGATACACACACAACTATTTTTTTATTAATATAAAATTTTAAGAAATGTAAAATCTTTATATTCACAGAAAATTTTTATCTTTGTATTAGGTTGTTCGGAATGTCATTTCGTTTTTCCAAACTGAATCAGTTTTTTGCAAGTGAAAACCAACCATTTTATGAGTATGAAATCGTGCTACGTCCAGGAAGATGATAAAAGATATTGGACTAGAATTGACAATATACAATTCAATAAAATATTTATTCGCTATACGTTTTACATTTTCATATAAAACGAAATAATTTTCCTGAAAATCCAATAGAAAATAGCAAATTTTATATTGATAAAACTTTATTTTAAATTCAATAGAAAGTAAAACAAATTTTTACAGAACTATAAAAGTATTTCTCTAAAATTTGGTAAATAGTGTTTGTTAGTAATGCTTAGTGATTAAATAAGAATGAAATAAAGAAGTAGTGGTACATTTGCCGGGAAGAGGTTTAGGAACAATATGGTATAAACTATTTTACAGATACAAATATAAATTTTTTTTAATATTCTATGTATTTTATATATAAAATTGAATTATTTATAAAATTTAATTTTTTAAGATTAAAATTTAATCGATTTTCTCTTTTATTACACATTTATAATAAAAAATAATACAGGAAAACCGCAAAATTTATTCTCATTTATGGTTCCTTTTGTAAAAACCAATTAAAATTGTTTAATCCATATAAAAAAAATAAAGCCTGTGGTTGTATAAATAATTTTATTAACAGCAAATGGGAAAAGTAGAAATGAATGCAAAGTGAAATCCAAAAATTGGCATCAATGATGTCAAAAAGTTCAAAGCTTTAAAATAAATCCAAGAAATTTGTATCTATTTCTATTTATTGGGGTTTAAAACTCAGTAATTAATATAATTTCATAATGTAAGATAGAGTATTTTCATTTCTTGTGACAAGTACTTGTCGAGGAAGGATGTTTTAATAATCGAATTTAATAATCCTTTAATTGTTATAAATTTTAAGGAAAATATTTTTTAAGGTTCTGCAATTTTTTTTAATCAAACAGGATTGAAATATTTTAATTTTAGATCACATTTATAGCTGAAAAAATTTCGCCTTCCACATTTAGATTTTCGTGAATTATTATTTAGATGTTCATATCTCTACTGTTTAGAACCAATACACATCCTATTGGTCCCTTTTAATAAAAACCTTTTAAGAGAAGTAATATTCTTGAAAATGCTTTCTTGCGTAATAAAGGGTCAATGCAATATGTCGTAAGAAAGCAATACAAGAAATGTCTCGTGCTATAATAACCAATAGATTTCAGACGTTCAAATATGAACTTCTCTTTTTCTTTGTCTTTTTGGTATCGAATTCATTCAATAGGTCAAAGATACAATGTATCGTAAGGCACTTTATTAAATAGACTAAAACCAAAAAATATACTTTTGGAAAAGTGAAATTGTGTTATATTTTATTAAGAAATTCCATAAACGAATATGCATTGTTTCCTAAAAGAGCAATTTAAAATTATTTGTAGTACATTTTTGGAAAAAAATTATGTAAAATATTCTATTTAATATAAGTAAATAATATATAAATTATGTTAGTATACTATTCAGTTATACTAAATAGAAAGTTTAATTTTATATATATATATATATATATATATAAACAATTTAATAATGAGTTAGGATATAATATAAGGGATATCACTATTATGAGAAAAATGTTTATGTGTCTATAAGTATATTTTGAATTATTTCAAATGTTCAAACTTGAATAAAATGCGAAAATGAATTTAAATATGAATTCATATCTTTTATTTTCTTCGTAATAAAAAACTCATTCATTAATTTAACAATCCAAGGTACTTTAAAGCACAAAAATTGGAAAAAGTATATTTTCGAGTTTTAGACCATTTATTAAAGAAATTTTACGAAAGATTTAATAATGAATATTTTATGAATGGATAAATGTTAATTATTTATATTAATTTTGTTATCACCGTTAGTTAAGAAAGTTTTTATAAATGTTTTTACATGAAAATGTAAATATATTTTGGGTTATATTTTATAGTGAGCAACGTAATCAAAGAAAGAAAGAGAAACATTACCAAATAACTACTTACCAAAAATGATCAGTGTATGTCTATAATTACTATTTAAATATATTTTAAAAGTATATCTTACCTTTCTTATCATTGTCTCAGCCTTAGACACATCAAAGTTTCTGGCTAAAATATAAAAGTGAATATTTTTATGAAACACAACTAATTCATCAGTTTTTGCATTAAGATAAGTTCAGCATTCCTATATAAAGATAGATAATCAGAAAGAGAATAAATAATTGGTAGTTTCTTTTCACTGAGGGTTTTAGAGCTAGAATTATCACCCAACCGAGACATATGCTTCCTCGGTCAAGGAAACAGATATCGCCATTGTTAGCTTTGCTCCCATGGGGCCAGCCATGCCATTTAGGTTAGTTTAATTTTATGTTTACAATCTTCTGGATGATTATGTATTTTAACTAATAAAATATATTAGCATATGCAAAATTGTGTGTGTCATAGGATATGAATTTTAACAAAAGAACGAGCTCATTATTTAGAAGGAATTATTAATTTATACATTTTTCAGAAATATATTATGCCTATAAAAATTGCTTTTGGAGATTATTTGTACCCAATTTTAAACTATTTATTTTTATACCACGAACTAAAAAATTTGCGTGAAAAACAATCTGTGACTTATTTACAAAATGTACATTATTTTTTTCACACACTTTCACATACGTAAAATATCAGAAAAATATGCCTAGATGAAAATGGCCTTTATGAAGAAAGAAAAACATGAGGTGTTCTTTTTTATAACCTCATATGCGAAAACATATTACTAGTATAACATCTGTACAATTTAATGGTAAAGATAAATTATTGTAGATCTTTCTACAGCATATTTTATCACGCGTTTATTTATGTAAATTACCCATATCTTTCTTAATAACATTTTCAACGCTTTTGATTCCTTTTCAAGATGCTGATAAGATATTGACGACAGAAATTATTCCTTCGATGCGAATTCCTCGAACTAAATATGATTTATTTCTATTACTTTCAGTCTCTCAATGAATATGAAAAGAGCTTTTATATGAAAATGCAAATATTTACTGTATATTTAATGGGATTCATTTTCTCTTCTTTTAGAGAGTTGTTTTCAAAATAAAATCCGATTCTGTTTTGAAAATTGTGAATTTGTGTCTGAGCTTTTGAGTAGATTTTGGAAGATATCATTAAAATATTTCATAAATACATTTTGAGAGGCTAAAGTGGCTTAGTTGAGAAAGGCGTTATTTTTGTTTACGGAAGGTAGCGGGTTCTATACATGATACTGTCGAAAATCCATCGTGTTCACGAATGGAAATTGGAACATGCAAAATAGATCGTTGTCCCAATGTCTTCTAAGAAAAATTATACCTTTGGAGGTAATAGAACAATTGTAGGGGTTTTCTACTGAATCACTGTTTACAAATTATAGACCCCCTTTCCGGACAATAATAATAAGTCAATTTTATGTTCTCCTTTTTATTTATCTCGACTTTTGAATTTTATTGTTTATCCTAATGAACTGCGTATTATATATCATGGACGGAATACATATTATTCCTCTTTTTTTGCAATGAAAATTAACTTTTCATGGAAATGATCTGGTTCAATAAAGCAAAGAGAATAAGCTAAAATAACTGATATAAAGCTTATCACTGCACTTTATTGAACTACAAACTGTTTATCTAATACAGCTCAAGATATAATGTATTTAAAAAATTACAAGCAATTTTTAAATTAAATATTCCTTATAATGCATTATTAAATCATTTTCAGCTCAATTACTCATGGATTTCATATGTATTGTCTTGGAATACACTTTAAGCTGCTGGACTGGGCTAAATTTCTCGAGTGTGAAAAGTGACAATAAAACAATAACTCATCCATCTTATTAACTTGAGTTAATAATGCATGCCAGAGAACTTTTACTTCAAAACATCAAATTATATCTTAATCTAAAAAATCATATTAAAATAAGCCAAATATTACAATTTGAAAGAGACTTCAAAAAAGACTTTGATACTTGAATCTTTGGATTTGGAGTAGCTAATTTCTAGAAATAAAAATATCCCTCATCCCAAGAAAATACCCACTGAACAATGTAAATGATGAAAAAAATTAAATGATAAATTAATATAAATGATATTTAATAAAAATGATATAAATGAATTAAATAAATATACTATAATGAAATTTAACATAAACATATTTAAATTTCATTGAAAATTATACTTAAACATAATTGTTAAAAAAATTTCATTCAAACTGAACCAAAAATGCAAAAACACAAGGTATTTGTCAAATATTTATCAGTAATTAATAGAAAATCTAGCTATATATAGGAATGCTGTACAATTTGAAAGTCATTTTAACGTACCTCTAAGCCAACGCAGATAATAATGATCATCATATTTGGGAACGTGTATGTCAACCACAGCTTCCTTAAGCTGAAAGAAAAAGGTAAAAACACATTGAAAATTAATTTCTGAGAACATACCAGAAGCGAATTATACATGAAAAAAATTGAGAATTTCACAAATTTTACCTTTGCCAAAGCTTTTTCCTGCTGCGGGCTAAGATCTCCAACGTATCCACTCATCACGAAAAATCGAGAGATTCAAAGAATCTAGAGAAAAATTAATGTTTATTTTAAACTATGGATAAATTAACATTTAAGTTTAATAGAAAGATACTTAGTAGAATGAGGTAATAAAAAGTTCTACAGAAGAATGATATTTTAGAACTTAAATTATACCTCGCTTGGTGATGCTATTACTGTTACCATCACTTGACTTTAATAATTTCACCTAGCTATTTGTACTAACTTATTACACGGGGGTTTACAACCGTAATTTAATATTATAAATAAAAAATGGATTACTTATAATAGATGAAGTAAAATTATTTTAGCTTTAATACTACTTGAGGCATTACTGTCATGGGATAAAAGTATAGGTGCTTTTAAGGCACTTATATCACCAGGAGCCTTAAAGACATCTCGACATTATATTCTATGTAATGTGCTGTAAGTACATTAATTTTTACAAAAGACGAAGAATAGTGTGTGGTTGGGGTTTAACTAAATATTTTAGTTTATGAAGCAAATGAAATAAAATATTGCAAAGAATTATTATAAGTAATTCTGATGTAATCGAAACAATATAGCATTTAAATTCATTGATAAAAATTGATTAACACAATAATTATTTCACTTAAGTATGCGGCAAAGCTTTTAATGAATCAATAGTTATTTCAATAGAAACTGATTCAAATCCAGATAATTTCATTTTGGGCAAACTTGTTATACTTGCATTATTTATTGTAAACATTAATATTCTTAGTAAAATATGTTATCTAGTATTCTGATTTAAAAAAATACTCATAGTAGACATATGGAAGTCATTTTCTCTTGCCCTCTATACATCTTTAATTAAGTAGATACATTCCAAAAAGGGGGAACCAATCTAATCAGAAAGCTTGTAGTACATAAATTAAAGAGCTATTTTTGGAGATATGCAATGAAAGGTAAAAATTCAAATAAGTCAAGGTCATAAACGCTTTTCATTTGTCCTTGAAGACAGGAGATCCTGTTAAGATTTTCTAAACAAGCAATATCTATAATCTCGCGTCCTGGTAGCTTCCAATTCTATATGCAAATGTGAAAAGGACTTACAGAATACAGGAAGTTTTCATCTTCATTTCTTTCCTGCTATGCGTGATAGAAATGCTTATTTAAATTAGATTATACGTGTCTCATGTGACGACACACACAAAGAAAATTTAAATAGATAACAGAATCTTATTACACTCATGTGAGTAATTTTTACTACGAAGCAAAATGCTAATTTGTGATGCGTATAAAAAATGGAATTTTTAAGAAGAAAGTTTCTTTTTTTTTTTTTTATACGCATCACAAATTTACATTTTGAAATAAATACTGCGTAGCACTAAAATAGTTTGAAGGATTACTCACGCGGAAAATTTAAACCTATTAAAATGTGACTGCTTGACACTTACTAATCTGGGATTAATGTCGTTTTATGTCTTTAAATTACGATGATCTTTTGAACTCTCCTATGGAAAAATTTAAGTAGTATAAATTGATTGCATAGGCATTTAACACTTTTTCGTAGATCCTGCTTTGCAAAGAATTTTTTTGCTTCTTTTAGATGAAAAACAACTGTATTTTGATGTAAAAATCTAGTGCAAATACAGTGAGAATTTGATTAAAATTGTTTATTTTATGATTCGTGTAGAATTTATTTTTTTCCGAATTTATTATTGCCCTGTCCATTTCAAGTACACAATAAAAATTTATTGTGATCTGTCCTCTATTTGACATTACAGAACAATATTACATAATGAAGAACACTGGAAAAGTAGAAAATATTGTTTTAATAAACTAATCATCTTACATCAATCTGGGAACAATGGGGTATTTGTAAGTTTAGCCAGAAGAATATAATTGTGATTTCATTAGAAATTAAGACTTTTCCGTATTCTCTACAGAGATACTTTTTCCAATGGAAATATTATAAATACGAACATGTATTATGCTTTCATGGAAATAAAAATATGCCATCACCTTTCAGGAAAAACTCCTTTAATACAAAAATTTGAATCAGGAATTCCCATTTTGATATATGAAAATAAAACATCGCTATTTGAAATTGCTGAAAAATCATATTTAAAAGGAATTTGTCAGGTAACACAAACAATCGATATTTTCGACAATTAGGAGAAAAAATAATCACGTCAACAATTGTTTGCTGCTTAATATTTTATTTAGTTGCTTTTTTGTAGCTATATAAGTTCAAATTTCATTTTTCTACTTTATCCACTTAAGATTTTTTTCTTCGAACTTTGTTTTCAAAATCTCTTAAAGATATTAGTGGAGATTTAAAAACATTTTATTGCTTTTTTTTCTAAATTTTTTCTCTCATTTTTTAATTTTCTAATTTGTACTATGGATTAAAAGGCATTTATTTATTTAAGTTTTTCTTTATTCTAGATATTTCTACTTCTTTTGGTATTAGACTAATATACTAAGAATGTGAAGTTATTTTAGGATAGGAAAGTAATGTAGAATCGGAATGCATTTTGAAATGTAATGTGAATGTAATTCCTTTACTTTTTGATTGCATGCTGTTCAAATTGTTTATGATGAATAACATGAAAAGTAATCTATGAAATCAACATAAAATTCAAGTATTCATAGTAGGGATTTATCAAAGTAAAAAATTTAAGAAAAATTATCTAATATGATATACATCAATGTATGAGTATGTATAGTGGTAAAAAGCTTTGGTTATGAATTAAAAGACTGGCACTATTTAATGATCGCATTGAGTTCTAGAATAAAAGTAATGTTTTTTCCATAGTTAAAGCATACTAATAATTTATATACTTATAATACTAATATACTTATAATTCATCTTTAATTGATTAAGATCTGAAATTTTGCCACAACCTCATGTCACTAAGAATTTAAATGTTCGTATTAATAATAATTTCAATTCCTAATTTTCTTCAATTTTATATTTTTCTTGATGATAAAGTATAGAAAAAAATAAAACTCTTTTTAAATTTACACATACTTGATTAATTTCAAAATTCAGTTATAAAAATAATTTATTAATAACGATTCTTTATTTTACGTAAAAAAAAAAGACGCACATTTTATGAAGTAATCGAAAAATTTGACTTCCAATAAAATATATTCAAATATTGATCTATACTATAATAAATCCATTACACATGCATAACCATTGCTTTTATGATGGATATTTTAGAAATTTAAAATTCCGCAATTGAGATTTACATTGTATACTATAAGACATTTATTATATTTATTACGGAAAAATAAACACCTCATTATACTCCAATTATCAGAAAAAAGAACTATTGTTTCGAATTTATAAGAATATTTGAAGTACCTATTACAAATTAATCCTTTGCCTTTTATAAAGCTAGAAAATATGCACTATAAGTAGCAACATCTATCGTTATAGACTAGATATGACTTCTTGGCATGTTACAGTTTATTTGGAATATTTGCTACTGCTTTGCAATCATTTTATACTTTATTGGGCTGTTTTGACAAGGCGAGAGCTTATTTTACGAAATGTCAAATTCTTGATTAAAGAGATACTATTAGAAATAGATCATATTTTAAGGATGAAGATTAAGATTTGAGGTACTACGAAGGATAATTCCAGGAATGGGAATAACTTCATTATTCTCTAATTTGAGACCAAATGCAAATTGGCAAAGAAAATAAACTATGAGAAACTTATTAAAACTTCGCTTAACAATAAACAGCTCATAGTATTTCGTGATCATTAGGTTTAAAATATGATAAAAAAAGTAATCAAGATAAATATTCTGGGTTATTCACTGTAAGGAATTAGAGTTTCGCTAATCCAACTTAATTAGGAGTAAGAGTTCCGTTTGCATCAATGAAAACACAATTAAAATGCAGTCTACAAAACTGTTTATTCGAAATTAATAATAATGATTACAATGCAGGGCAGATACAGCGAATATATTATTCAGTCACTCTATCCTTTTTGGTGCACTTTTGAGGAAGGTTATCTTGAAAATAATTAATGCGGCGGACATATTTTGGAATAAACCGGTTCAGAGAATAACGCATGTTTCCTTCACAGTGTCTTTGAACTCTTTTTCTTTACAATAATAGTTCTAGCAGGTATCTTAAGGTGTTGATAAAAAAGAAGTATTTGATTTTCACACACAAATCGATTTAGCTAAATTGTATACAAATGACTAGGTTTTATAATTATATAAGTAACTTTTCATTCATATTATTTCTTTCATTGGGTCTCTTTTTCTTTACTTTATTTGTTTTCTTTGGATCATAAACATAGAAAATTACATTATGCAAAATTTCTATTTAACGAAGTATTTTTTCCATAATTTTAATGCAACGGCATTTATTTTACAATGACTTCTTTTCCTTAAGTCACAAAAATTTGACATTCAATTCAAGTTATATTTCAGTATATAATATAAAGAATAAAAATCTGCTGTTATTTATGAAAACATGCTGACTGAATTAGATAAAATTTTGTTTCATATTTGAGAAATACGTACATTTTTTTATTCTATCTTACTTTATTCTCTCACATTTATGAACATAGTTTCAAATTTATTAGCTTTTGGTACTATTGTATTTAAAGATTTTCTAGTTATGTAAATAAAAATTAGTTATTAATAAGATATTAGATCAATATATTTTTTATTTGCTTGAATTAATTTTGTATCCTAATATAATTTTTTTAAGCATAGATTTTATGCAACTCTCCTTCAAAAGCTTTTTCTTGAGAATTACAATATTAACTATTGATGTAAAATTTAGTACAACTCCGTTATATAGAACTTTATTCCTATAAAATTACATAATAGCTTTCAGGACTTCGATATATTCATACTTTGCAATATAAATTTTAAAAATCTTAAAATAGAAAACCTTTGCTCATCCTATTATTCTTCATTTTTTTAAAAACCACCACAGGTACTGAATAACATTTACTCTGCTAAAGATATAAATAATATCTTTTTTTAATGAAAAATTCTAAGTTTCATACTGAATTATTTTCGTAGTACTACTGAATTACAACAATATATATATATATATTTTCATTTATTTTTCTCAAATTAAAAAAAATTGTTTTCTACAAATTTTGATTTTTAATAAAAGAGTATAATAAACTTAAAACATAGTACTGTATAAAATGTAGACAAACCAGACAATTAGTTGATCCCACAAGAAAGTGTTTCCAATAATATCCAATAAAATATTTTATTCATGTCGTTGAATTTCTAATACAATTTTTTAAAAAGATAAATACAAATTTAAACAAAAAATTTAAAGTGATAGCAGAAAAAGAATAAAACAGTTAGTTTGTTTTAATTATATATATTATTCAATTACATAAGCTAAGGAATTGTTTTTATATTTATAAAGTGGATTTTTATCTTATCATATAATATATTTTAATTTATATTCAGAATTCTTTTTTTTCCGTAAAATTATCAATTATAAGAATAATTTTTGTGAGTTAACATTAGAATTTAGAAATATTTACTCGAAAACAAGCAGCTGTAATTTTGATTAAATGTTGTTTAAAGTTTCGTTTTGTAGAGTCATTATAGAAAATAAACTGAATTAAAAAAAGACAGTTTTAATAAACATATACAGAATTCGAATATTTATTATTTTTTCCTCGTAAAATATTTCTGAAAAATATTTGACACTTCTCACACATTTCATAATGTATATATATGTTATTATTATAAATTATGTACATATAATATGCTATTATTATAAATTACGTAAGCACATTTATGTGTGTGTTATGAAGTAACTTTTACATTACATACCTAACATTTCTTATTACGAATAATATAAGTGCAACTGATATGAAAGTATTTAAAAAAAAAGGAAAGGAAAAAACATTATAGCATATTCTGTTATAATGTAATTATTTGTTCATTAGGGGAAACGACCAACGTAAATCATTGATGTCATTAGGAATGATATGAGCAAAACTGCAATTACAAGCTTATGAATGATATGATATGAGCATATCAATTGCATGAGCATGTCAATTACTAGCTAACATATATTATTATGACAATGTGAAACTTTTATTTCTTATGAATACAATTTGTAACGTCTAAAACTACTCATTTTTGAAATTGATATTATATAAATAACTCCAAGAAAAAATGTTTTTATACACTATTCAAAAATACAAGAACACAAAAATCAACTCTAACTGTCTCATTATTAAAATTTTAAGAGTCGTGAAGATTAGGAAGTGATGTAAAATAAACCCATCCTTCAAATGATTTAAGTTTTCTAGTTAAGACTCCGGAGTTAGTAATAAATGAATACGTTCAAAAGAAGAACACATGCTTTGCATTCCACAAATTAACCTCGAACTTTCGTATGTGTCATCCAAACTGGTCTCAAACACGCGTGTAAGCAAACTGACAGTTTCGTCAGTCTCATCAACTTTGAAAGAAACAGTATGCTACTGTTTATTTTTCCCTATAATAGAACGTAGAAATTACCATATTTCTTCACTGATATCAAATGATACAATTTGTAACCTTGAACAAAATTTATTTATTTATTTCACAAGATTTTTACTCTGTTGCCACAAACAGATTAGAATTTTTCTTGACCTCCCTGTTATAAAAACACCACACACACACACACATATACATATATATATATAATATATATATATATATATATAAATTAAAAATTAATGAATAAGGTCAAGACATTTAGGTACACTTAAAAATCTATTGATAGTTCAAATTAGATGGGAGCAGTTATGAAATTTTTAATAAGTGAAATTTTTCCAAATATGTCTCTAATTTAAACCAGTATAAAAAGAGGAAATATATTATACCGCGGCGAATAAATTAACGTTAATACTACTGTTATTTTCCTAATGCAATTTGTTGCATTATATTCCTAAGTCAATTAGTTGAAATTTACTCTCATTGTATATATTAGAAATATATAATAAAAATCTACTAGTTATTTCTGCTTTTTTAATTTGATTGTACAATGTGATTTCTTATTCAAAGAATACAATATTTTAAAAAGTTTTCTCGTGAAATTTTAGTCTTTTTAAGTGAGTAGGCTAATTACTTCACATTATTTCTTTTTTAATCAAGACACAATGAGAAAAATATATAATTACTGAAAATTTCTTTTTCTTTATTCTTTTTTAAAAAAGATATGTTTACAAAAATTGTAAAGATTATCCAAATATGCAATTAATTGTTATCAACGATTTTAATAGTGAAGATGTGTATGCTATTTTACGAAACACATCAATCTCATAACATACTCATTAAAACTTTAAAAATTTGAGATTTATTCCAGGAAAAAGGCAAAAAATAAATTTAATAAATGTTAAAAGGTATAAATAATTTGTTAATCGTTATTTATCTCCATCTCTAACTTTTAGACAGTTTGATTTTGAGAGCAGGAATTGGTGATAGAGAAATTGCATGCTTCTAAGAGCTTGCATTAATAATAAATACGTAATAAAAGAAATAATGCGATGAAATCCTACTTTATTGTTATAACTCAAGATATGATTTAAAAAATAAGGGAAAATGCACTTAAACTCAAAATTTATCATTGAACAAGTTTTGCTGTAGTAATTTAATAATCATAAATTCTGGAATTATCAGCCTTACTCTATTTTTGCATAATCACCATACTGCTCTCCATTAATTTAAACTCAATATTTAACATTTAAATAAATTTTTTCATTATCATTTAATGTAATCAACAAAAGTTCTGAAGCTATCAATAATACTATATATTTGGATAATCACTATCATAAGTTTAAATTCTATATGGCATATTTTAAACATATCATGGCATTTTTTTCTCTATTAGAATTTGAATATACTTTTATAGCTTATTATTGCTGTTTTTAAAAACTATATTGCTGCAATTTGTGTCAGATGATTTTATATAACTTTGTAAGCGCATTTTTTTTAAACGGTAAGCCACATTTTTTTCAAGTTTTAAGTTTCACTTCAATGTGAACCATTTTATATGTAATCACTTTTCGAAAATTTTTCTGAATTTTTTACATCGGAGTTACTATTATAGATATCACTAATTTTCTCTGTTTTATTCATAAATCTGCAGTTTATTGTATTATAACAAACCGCATTAACAGCTCTTGTTGTGTTTATTTAAAATCCATCACAAATTAATCATATTTTTTTGTTTGAGAAAATATCATTTACATCAGTTACATCGAAAGAAGTACCGCTCCTTAAATTGATTGAAGCAGATGTTTTACGCATAATTCTAAAATGAGTTGCTCATGCGCAAGTGATATTACCACTAATAAGATCATAATTGTTACAATCAGCGAATAATTGTTTTGTCTAAACTGAAATTTTAAAGAGGAAATAAAGTTGGACACCAACGAGCTACTTTCTATATAAGCAGATGCTTGCATTATTAACCACAAAAAATACAGCTGTTCACGATTCTTCACTGCTTGGGAATAAGCCTGAAAGCGAAATTTTTGTCTTTAATAAACGGTATTATTATTGATATATTATAAGCTACTTCAATTTAGAGGGATTTTACCATCCATCTTTTTAGTCAAAAATAAGGAACTTGTACCATGAAATTCGGTGACTGAATATATTTTTAAATAAAATCTAATTCACTTTATAACTAAATAAAAGTATTATGACTTATGAAATTATTTTCAAAAGAAAAAGCTTTCTCAATGAAAATAAAGGATTTAAAATATATTTAAATAACAGAATTTTATTAGGTTATTTTTTCGATGTTTGTGGTGTAAGCTAATAATAAAAAAAGTAACTCGATTGAATTTGGTGGTAACTAGATTAAGGTGAATAACTTTTTCAAAAAAATGAAGCATGAAAAACAATATGAGAGTTATTTTTCAGTTAAATCTGAAAATTTATATCATATTAAGTTTTTAAAAATAAAGGGAAAATTATAAACGTGATGTAATTTATAAATCTAACAAAAGGGATACGATGAATAAGTTTAAAATCATTATTTGATGTATTTTTTCATGAGTCAATAAGTCAAAAACTTATTATTCTCATATCAGACATTTTCTCAATTGCATCAAAATAATTTCATGGCTTTAAGATTCATATTCATTTAAAAGTTAAACTCATTTTAAATTATTGCTTTTTGAAATAAGATTTACTAATTTAATTAAAAGAAAACACAATTTAATGAATAAACTCTTATAATCGGTATGCAAGAGCAAAATAATTTCTACTTGTAAAATTAACACTTAAATGCTCACAATAATTATGCTTCTGATTACTTAGACAAGAGTTTTAAGAGGATAATTAATGAAAGCGAAAGAACATCTAATTTTGTTTAACGTCGATTGAAATATAAAATAGAAATTATAAAGCTGATGACATTACAATTATTGGATTTATTTGTATAATGATATTATATAAGTGTTAATACAATTTTTTTAAAATTTCAGACAGTCTGATTTTAGAAATATTTTTGAATAACTGATTATTTCTTGCACAGAAATGTATGAATCTAATACATTGTATAAATTTTATTTCGATGAAAATTATAAACAAATAAAAAATGCGATAAATGCATCAGTTTCTAGTTTTTTTAAGACAAATTTACATGACTCACAATATGAATAATTATAAATAAGAACTAACTGTAGATGGTGATACTCATTGAAATAATAAATACTGTAAATAGATTCATTTTTACGTAAAGAAAAAAATGATACAAAAATAAGATGACTCATTTAAAAACAACTCATACTTTTCTGAGAATTGTTTATTTGCAAAATAATAGCAATAAATTGGCTTTTAAAAACAGGAAGAATAGAGTTATTAAATTGCTGCTTCATAAACATAATTCATAACAATGCTTATGTGTATAGTGTTGCTTTTGTTTCGACTATTCAAGGTTTTTAATGTAAATTAATAATCGTATTGTAAAAAAAAAGATATTCGTGAATTTTTCAAATGTTGGATGATTTAACTATGGAGTGGAGATATTCACCCGAAGTTTAATTGAATTTTTTCATTTTTTCTGTTTTCATAGTAAAAATAGATTATTTTTAATGTTTTCTAAATCATATTACAAATACGTACGAAGTAAAGTGAGATATCATCTAGGATGTATTATTTATGGCATTACTTATGATTGTTAAATGCAGAGTTTTGGCTCTTTGATGTCATGTGATCATTACAGCGCCCTTATATCTAATTTTATCTAATATCGAATTTAGGATGTAATTATGCAAATATATATGAATCCTCATTGGGGAATCCTTAACTCTCAAACTTTTGACGGCGAATTTTTGACAGTATAACTTGATTAGAAACTTATCTTAATCCAGCTGCATTTTATAATTTATAAACTCTTGATTCACATTTAATATTTGAGCACAAAATACTTCTAAGAATATTTTCAATCCGGATGTGTCGTAAGGTGTCTTTGGACATCTAATTTTTTTTGTTTCATGCATGACAATGCTGTCTTTTTAAATACTTTATAGAATAAAAATTCTGATTCTGCTTTCTTCTAATTTTTAACATTTCAAACAAAAATTCTAAAGCCTCATGTTTACATTTTGCTTAGAAGATATTATATAGATATTGTTACCGAAGTTTCTAAAAAATACTAATTTGGGATACTTATTCTGTTATTAGTCTTCCGTTATATTAATGTCACTAGGTAAATGGTATTTTTCTTTTATCTTACATGAGAATTTAAATGTTTTTTTTTATTTCATTCGGAAAAGCGTATTAGAGCAATGGCATATAAAGGTTTATCAATGATTCTGTTTTTTTTTTAATTCAATGAAATTACAGTAAAATAGTATCGATAATTAAAATGTTATCTATTAACAAAATTTCAATTTAACTTGCTTTATTTATGATAAAATCATAAGTTTATGATATTTTATTATTAACTTGCTTTATTTATGATAACATTACAAAATTCTGAATTCCTAAATTTAATTAAACTTTGGAAAATTATTAACGTACATTATAAAATTAATTAGTTCATAATTATTTAAAATTAGACTCGTAATTAAATTTCAATACTATTTATCAGTATTTAAAAATATATTTTCAAGGAATGTAAAACTTTTGTGTAGTTATAAGTGATAACAATTAATATTACAACAAATGAATATAAACTTCATTTGCCAAACTGATTTTAATAACAGCCATTGTTCATAATTTAAATACTTTGTAACAAACAAATTTTCTTTTGTGTATAATTAAAAAATTACTTTCTTAGATTATCAAATTTATTAAGAAATCTTACCAATTCTAAGATACATAATTAAAAATATGTAATACTTTCTTTTCAAATGATGTTTATGTTTTTCAATTATAATACAATCACTGACAAAGAAACGACACTTCAAAATAATCTATACAAAAGAAGATTAAAACCTATTGAAAGAATCTGACGTTTCCTTGGGAGATTTCTTTCTTATGTCAGAAGATAATTGATACACAATACAACAAACAGTATGTTGAAGGGCTTTTTTTTTTTTTTAAATATCTTAAAAGTGTAAGAAGTTCCCAAATTCCTGGAAGCAATTTCTTTTCATTCATCTTGAAAATGCTACGGGGCTTGTGAATCAAGTAAACATCGCATCAAATAAGTTGAACAAAGTATCTATTCTTTGATTCAGATACAGTTGTTACAAATAAAAAGATATAAATGGTGCATAAGTGTACCGCATTAATGCGATTAGATTTACCAACAAACTGGCGACGGTACGTTAATTAGTGTTCTTTGACCCAAAAAACATGTGTGCGTTTCTCTTTATAACTCTAGTAACACAATAACAGGTTATCCGAGAACTTTTAGAAAAATCGCCGAGTCGAATAAAAGTAAAATCGTAAACACACGTGGTCAACTTGGCTTTCTTAACGCAATCTTCTTTTTCAGGAGTCAGTGACGCCACCCAATGTTTTTCAATGAAAAAGATTAACTTTCTAAGTCAAAATAAAGGAGTAGAATCATCACTAATTACAAGAATTGTTTATTTTTAGAGAATGAATTTCAATCTAAAAAGTGATCCTTTGCATCCTTTCAGATTTTTAAATAAACTTTTCTGATTTTTTAGAAGCTGTATAAATAATATCATATATTGTAAAAATATGAATGGAAAGTAAAAATATTTTAAGTATAAAGAATCACGTGATGAATAGTTTTAAATACATTTCAAAGTTAATTTTAAATAAAAATTCGTATATATTGCTCATGACATTAAGAAATTGTTTCCTTTTTAAGTGCGTTTATTGAATTATATCATAATGAAAATGTTTAGTAGCGATGGAGTGAGTAACTTTACTTTTTCAAAAAGTGAAAGTATTCTATTTAGAGCTTTAGAATTCTTTTTTTTATAAAAACTAAAATAAACCATAATAAAATGTACGGTTGTAAAAAGATAAAAATTAATGGTTTGTAAATAATTTTAGACATTTGGACATGACATATTTTAACTACAGTAAGTATCACTTAAGAGAAATGTGATACAAAAAAGCATTCAGGATAGTCAAAGTATTCACTGTCCCAGATAAATTATCTTTTATAATGTGTTTTTAATCATATTTGCGTTACATAGAAATTCAAATCTATGAACAAATTACGCTGAATTTTTAAAACTATTTATAATGAGATTAAAAAATATTTCATAAAAACAATCACTTTAAAAAAATAACGTTTTTCATAAAATATTTTTGTATTTATTTTGCATATGAAATACATAAATAAATATTCAAATCATTAATAATTAAGATTGCAGTTATTATAAATATATACATTATAAATTGCTCATTAATACAGTATCTTTAACTAACACTTAGCTTTAAAAATAAAATAAAAGTTCTCCTGCAATTTGGGAACAATATCGAAAGCAATTGAGTAATATAACAGCCTGTTTCTTAAAAACATGGATTCAAAATGTGTTATGATAAGTGGTAATATTTAAGGAGGATTTCAACTACTTTGATATAGGGACATTTATCTATCCATGAATAAATTGACTTACATATTGTGAATGTTTTTTTTTTTTTATAAAAACTGATATTTTATAAAATTTTTCAAAAACAAAATTTCCACATCGGTGTTTGAATAAAAATATAATCATATTTGCAATTAATTTTTAGATTTTTTATCATTAAATATTACTTAAGTAGAAGACCAAAACTATTTTTCATTTAATACTATAATTTTGTGCAGATTTCTAAATGGAAATAATTTAATGTACAAGAAATATATAATATTCACATCTATAATCTGAGAGAATATGTTAAGGATATATTCAGAATTCGAATTATAGCTAGATGCCTCCGTTGACAATCGAACTGCGAGAATTTCCATTACATATAAGAGCAGAACAGAAAATTCGAAATGGAAATCGACACAATTTGATTACTATAAGAAAAAGGTGTTCTAAGATTTCATCTGTTAGAAAAGATAACACGTTTTTTTAAGGACATTTCATACCACTCCAATCAAATGAATTTTTTTCAATCTAAGACATTCATTTTTATGTATTCAAATTAGAAAACGTTTTGCTTACTATATTAAATTTTTTAAGATTTTCTTATATTAATATTTTTCCCATATAATCGAAAACCTAATTCATGCTGATCTTTTATTTAAGATCATCAAAATAGCACCCTATATGCTTTTAACTTAATTTTTCCTTATTTGCCTAGTTTTCATTAAAGAAAAATTTATCTAAAAATTAAGAACAACAGAAATTTCTTTTTTGAAATGTTAGATTCGTTTAAATGAAACATCAGAATTGATTAAGTTATGCTTTAAAATAAACATATTAAAATACGGCAGCAAAATAATTTTTCAAAGTGATCCATGTGCCTTCATGTGAATCGGATTCATTTGTCATTGGATTACCAGCGTGAAATGATTTCCGTTCAGAGGTTCATTTTCGCGGGAATTTCAAAGATGATTATTGTTCCGTTCATTTTTTTTTCCAACGAAAGAAAGAAAAAAAATGCAGGAAGCGATGTAAGGGAAAAACAATGGAGAAAATATCCCATAAGTAGTTTTTCCCTATCACAAAAGCTGTTCACGTTTGCTATGTGCTTAAAATAATTCACCTTATCATTTTCTTCGGTAAAAATTACAATAATGGGTTGAGATAGAGCAAGTGAGATAAAGAGAATGTCAATTAGTCATACACATAATCACGAATCTTCTATTTTTTCACAAATCACTGAAAATATTCAAAATTCGAAAGATTACTTTTTTCTTGTGAATCTTTAGATTCCAAAAGTCAAAAAATTAGCATTATAATTTTAATAATTAACAAAATTATAAAGTGTGTACAATTAATTGAATTCTTTACTTTTAAAATAAGGATATACATAGCAAAAACATCTACAGCAATTATAAATTTAGGGTAAAGAATATATTACTATTTTATATATTATTATTATTATTATATATATTATTATTATCATTATATATTATTATTATATATAATATTATTTTATATTTGTTGGATGCAATACTTATAGCCTTAGATCTCTTAGTAGTTGGCTAATTTTACAGCAATTGGGATTTGTCTGGAAAATTTCTTTAGAAGTAAATTCCTGATTTTTTTATGTGTATAAATCAAATTCTATTTTTTGCCTTAATAGTACTTTTGAAAACACATTAATTAAAATAATGCAGTTTTATACACTTTGTGTTTTCTCCTTTAATGAACCTGGGTTCGAAACCCAAAGAAATAATGAATAAGTATTACTTTTTAAGCACTGAAAAATAATTTTTGGAGGATTTCTTAGGATTGTACCCCAATAGCTAATTTGCCGATCTCGTATAGTAATGACTTTTACAAATAATGATTTTTGTTTTTTCTCTCACTTTTTAATATGATAGACTATACTTCTAAAAGTTGCATATTCTTAAGAACTATTTTTCTTTAGCACATTTCTTAATACTTATTTAAAATGAAAAGAATTGCTTCATTAAAATTAAAAAAGATCGGCTAATTTTACATTAGTAAACTTCCGTCTTCATTCCTTTAATAATCATATTTTAAATGATTTGAAACAGTTAGTTTCCGAAAAATCAGTGAACTGGCCTAACATTTAAAACTTGAGGCTGTTTTCTTGAAGCATTTTACATAGGTTATAAGCCGAATTTATTTATTGCTGTGGAATAAATCCAAAAACCTTTAAACACACAAAATCAGCAATAATATTTCTCTAAGTGTGATAGACTTTCACAAGTAAATATATTTATTTTCGTACATTTTTTTTACTATCTGAAATATACAACTGCTTTAAATACATCACAGGATAACTCCAGAGACAAGGTCACTAATTTTGAATCATTCATGCTTAAAAGACGAGGTATATATCTGAGCTGGTAATATTATTCTTCAAGCTAGGGATGAAGCTAGAATTGACTATGCAATTTTTCCTAAACTAAATGTTTGGATGGATAACCTTTCATGATATATCTGTAGGACACAAGGATTCAATGAGTTAATCTTTATAATCTATATCAACACAACGTCCTTTAGTTAAATTATAAATGAAACTTTTTACGTTGCCCGTTAAAAACAACTCTTAAAACTTTTTTTTTATCTTAAGTCGCATGTGTTTTTTAATAAAAAAAATACTGCAATAGTATTCTTATTTTCTCTTAAAATATTATTTCGAATAACCAAATGAAAAACTATCTTGAGATAAGATAATATAGTTTGGATAGAATCTGTTGAAGCAAAACTTAAAAATTAAAAACAAATATTTATCATCACCTATAAGGGAAAAAGATTACAGATATCTACTTTCAAACAGTTGTTAGAAGCTGTTCTAATTTTAAATCTCTTTCAAAATAAAATCATTTTCGCAGTAAATTTTCTGTTTCTTTGCATACGTAATTTTTTATCTATTTAATTTAAAATAGTCTCTTAAAAATCATGAATCTATTGAATACAAAATTTAGGAAAACGCATGTACGTTTCCCATTACGTTTAACAGATTTTAAATATTCATCGAACAAAGAAATACACAATTTTAAAGTCAAATTAGAAAAAAATGCGTATTTTTCATGTGGAAAAAATATTTATTTTTGACAAGTCTATATCATATTAATGGAATAATTATAATATATTGCATAAATTTTCTACAAGAAAATAAGTTTTTGACAGAAAGCAGGAAAAAGTTTTGCAGGGAAAAGATAACAATATTATGTACATTGAAAACAGATAAAATTATCTAAATGTCATTATAATTAGATAATTTCAGCTAAGAAAAAATTTGGGTAAATGATGTATAAAATAGAGAATAACAATTTTATTAAAAACAAATTTCTAAAGTTATTCTCTTTATATTAAGTGTTCCATTACCTTAACGTAAATAATCAAATTATCTCTCCTTTTTAAAATTGTTTAAGAAATAAAAAGTCATGACGTATTTACAATACTTATCAATAGGGATACAAGTAACTTAAAAGGCAATGTATTTTTATTTGTGACTGACTATTATTAAAATTCAATCAAGATTATAATAATAGTTACATTACTAAATTATCTTTCCCTGATTTATCACTGCAATTTTTTTAAATTTATTCAAAGCATGAAGTGATATTTCGTCTAATCATTAAGTAAGGGAAAAAGATATTTAGTGGTAAAACACACACTGATTGTTTTATATATAAAGTTTATCTGTCTATTATTCAAATAAACATAATAATGCAATTATAAATTTATTCAAATGGAAAAGTGCATAGCTTAGTAAATAATTCGTATACCAAATTTAATATCAGAAATGATAGAAACTTGCATTCAGTTTATTAATGGGGTAAGTTTAAATAAAGTAAACTCTGAAGGCTTAACAGTCTTATTAAATGTTTAAAATACTAAGTTCAAAAGGGATACTTTTCAATTTAGAAAACAGCATTTAGATTTAGATCCATAAAATGTAAATTAAAAATTCTTTTAAATATGATCTGCTTCAATTATTTTAAATTCTATTTTAATAGAAATTCGAGCTGAATTTATGCTCTCAATAATTTATAAAAGCTTTTACAATGTAGTTTTCAATTCTTGCTTCACATTTTTCCTTAAGCTTTTATATATCAAGAAAAGCTTACCTTGTAAACATTTGAAATACCAGGAAAAAATGAATACATTTTCAAAATTCACAAACATAGAATAAATAAAATCTATTTCCAGTGAAAAACTCTTTTCATTTGAAAATAGTATTGATTTCTACATGAAATGAAATACTAAGAAAACATCTGAAAGATATAAAAATACTCCTGTACATCTTTTCAATTTAATATAATCATTTAGTTATTTGTTTTGATAACACTGGTTTACATAAAATATTTTTGGCCGACTCATATTTCCAACAGACTTAATTTAATTTTCTTGCTGCCTTTAAGGACAAAATAAAAAGTTATAAGTCTTGTCAGAATGTTTACAAATCATCTTTATTCATTTCAGTTTCATTTTATTATAACGTTATTTTTTTTAAACAAAATAATCTCAAAAGAAAGATGAATTGCTTTTGATCATTAAAATAATAATTAAGAAACACCTCTAAAGGTTTTCGATTCTTTGTTTTCAAATGATTTAAAGTGAAGGTTGCGTACAGCAGGTGTTTGTCATATCTGTGTTCTATTCTATTCACATTGATATTAAATTTTTATATGTGGGTAGAAGTATTCGCTTTTAAACTACAAAAACCAACAAGATTTGATGAAAAAACAGGTAAAATGTAAAATTAAGAACAAATCAGAAAATACATATCATGATTGTTTAAAATTCTCAATATTCAAGGAATTTTCGCCTTTCATAAGAAGTTCTCTGAGGCAACCAAGAATACTAGTCAAATAATATTAAATACTACTCACACAAAAATACTAAATCAAAAATACTACACAAAAATACTTCAGTTGATAGAGGAAAGGAAACGTACTTATACTCGAGAAGCCAGCATCTCCTATACTCAAAACTTCTTACTTTTCCCTAGTTTTTTTATTCTATCGTAGAAGGAATAATATTTTGTTAAGGAAAAGGAAATGGCACAATTTTAAAATTCTCATTATCGACCACAAGTTAATTTTGTTGAGCTACTCTACTTTTTAATAAAGTTCTAGATCATTGCACGCGGCTAAATTATAAAAACAAAAATTATGCACATCTCTATAAATGTATGTGTTGAACAAAAAATATTTTGATTACAATTAAGTTGTCTTGAGCAATCATATCATGAAGAAACTATAAGCTCTTTTATATGTTTCTATCATCTGCAAGAAACGATAGATATACATAAAAGTGATTTTATTTCTATTGGGTAATAAAGCGCTGTTTATATTTCTCTTTTAACTAGAAATGAAAAGGTTCAAACCTTTAAATGTATTTCATTTAATTCTTTCACATCCTTGCTATAGGCAAGTAGTTCGCCAATCTGAAAATAACGCATACTACTTCTAATTATGATGCATAACAGAGGCTATATGTTGTCTATAAATCGAACTCAATCGATTGACTGATGACTTTAAAGATAAGAATCACACACAAGAATATTTGACTCAGGCTGTGTAAAAGGCTGATTTTGTTTATTTTGATCATCTGATATTAACCGATCTTCATCATTATCTTATATGATAAATCACTCTCATATATCATCATCTTAACTCGAGCTTTTAAGTGAAACAAAAATATAAATTGTGGAATTTTTCACCAGATTGAGTAATAAGGTCTTCTACCATCTGAAGGACTTTAGGGTATTGAATAAGATGTTTTGATTTTATGATAACGTCTGACACAATTATTACGAAAAATAGCCACAATTAACTCAGTTTGATATCACCGTATCATCGGAAAAACATAACTCAAGTATTTTTTCTTTGACATCTTAAATCATTATCAAATTTTTCTATATAGTCCATAAATATCTTAATTTAGTGCCCAATTATGTAACTTAAAATTTACATTTTACATTTTATTCTCTGTATTTGTGACGCTTTTTCTTATTTAGATTTTGGGAGAGAACCAGAAACATACCAAAATATATTTGAATCCTTTTTATATTTTCTACAATTTTTTGTCATATTAATAGTAGTTTTATTTTAAATATCAATGCTACAGCAATAAACAGTAATTGCAAAGTTAATTTTACTCCCATGTCTAAAAATGTCAGAACTGTTTCTCTCTTAAAACATCGTATTCTTTTTTTAGTTTCATTTTCCTATTCTAGTTTTTGACCTCAAATTTTGATATTTTAATTTAATTCCATTATTTTTCAAAATATTATAATATTAGTGTAAGAATAAAAAAAGTAAAACAACTGATTAGTAGAATTTATTACTATTTTTTTTAATATAAACGTAATTTTTAGTGATTTTAAACACAATATAATGTTTTTTGAGAATTTAATATTTTTGTTTGAATTCATGAAAGAAATAACAATCAGTTCAAAAATAATTTATTATGTTTAATAAGTTTTTGAATAAAATTAAATTTAGCATCCTCTAATTGGAGTTATTCCTTATTTTTTGCAAGTTATGTAAAAAGGAGTGATATTTTAGAATTCAGCATGCAAAAATTATACAATAAAGGACAACAAATAGTTTCCGATAAGTAAAGCTAATGTAAACCAGTATAAAAGTTGAAAATATATGTTGGTTTTAATATTTACTGAACTTGAAAATTAAAAGTATTTCTAATATTTTATCACTGAAAATTTTTAAAGTAACAAATAGAATAATTTTGTCCGAGCTCCGACATTTAGAAATTTCCACATGAAATACAGATAAAAAATAGAGCATTAAATTTCTGAACCTGTGTCTCAAAATTTATATTGCATGAAATCAAGTATTTGTTGTAAAGCATAAAAGAAAAGTCATGTAGAGTGATACAGATTTCACTATTCCAAATCATGATTTATTTTGCAGAAACAATTTATGCATATTATTTGCATATAGTATACATAAATTATGTATATAATTTATGTTATTATAGTTAAATTATACAGCCGTTTTTACTATTGCATTTTTATTTATTAATAAATTAGCACTAATGAATATAATTTTTATAGAAATTATTACAAAATAAATTTATGTTAATTCGTTACGGAATGAAGAGCATTTTAGACATTTTAAAATAAGATACTTACCTTTTTTATTTATTTTTAAAACGTATAAAGAATTTTAATTTTTTTGTTAAAGGAATTGACATAATATAAATTTTATCATGTAGAAAATGATTTATATGAAACATACAGAAATCCATCAATATTAAATAATATACTTTATTCCTGAAATTGCATCTAACTATGATTTAATGATTTAAAGCTTTTTCTATTTGAATTTATGTAATTAAAACATGTCTCACTGTTTACACACATTCCTTAATGTTAAATAATCATAATTTTTCTTCTTAGAAAATTGCGTAAGACATGCTTACTATTATGTCTGAAAATGTCTCTCTCACACTTATACACACACAAGCGTTGTTTTAACTTCTTTTTCCAAATAATTAAGATTATGATAGTTAATTTTTGTGTTTGGAATTTATTATTTAAATTCATTTATCTGGATGGATTATTTGAAATTCAAAAGATTAACTTCATTATAGTTTTTAACGACACAATTGAGTTTTTCAAACAAACTAAATTAATTGCTAATTAGGTTCAGGAGACAAAAAAATTTACCTAGTTTTTGCACCTTTATATGTTCACCGTATTATTTTAAAAATGCAATGTCTGGCTTTGAGATCTTTAATTGGGCTTTGTCTAGATATTTAATTTACAACAGGATTACGTTTTAAAATTTTTAGTTCGATAAAATGACTTAACTTATTTCAAAAATGCGACTTAAATTTTTTTATTAAAGTAATAGTTAAAAATGCCTTTCTGGAGTTTATGAGAAGCATTTTAAAATTTTGAATGACACGTTAAATCTCTGTACTTCTGTAATCTTCACTCATTCTTTAAAATAAAAGGTTTTCAACAATCTTAATTTATATTTACACATTTATTAATAAAACTTACCTCAGAATTTAGTGCTTAACCTATGTAAAGAGAATTGCAAGAAAAATTATAATTATTATTAATTTTTTTTAAATTTATAATAGATTAACCTGTTATAAGTTCATTTTAGCTTAATATTTATTTTAAATCAATAATTTATGTTGTTAAATAAAACGTTAATATTTAGATAAAAATATTATAACATCACTATATTCAACTCCACTTTTATGGTACATTTTAATGTTTGTAATAAAAGGTGTAATTATGATAATTATAAAAGTAACATAAAGTATTGAAAAGTATATACCCAATGGCAGTATATAAATACAAATAATTTTTATTCATTACAAATATACTTTTTTATACAGTATTTTAGGTTCAGTATAAAAATATATGCTTTCTGATTATATTTTTCAAAATTTTTCATTAATTGCGATCTTTTTTATAAAGTTCCCGAAGTTTTAATGATGGCTAAAAATAAAATGACATAATAGAGTTACACAAAATACAGGTGATTATATTTTTAAGGATATTCCTTTTATATGAACCTTTTGCGCCATAAGAAAATAAATATTTAGCGAGTTATCTTCCCCATAAGCCATTCTGATATTATCGCTAAAAATTATCAATCAATTGCAATTTTTTTGCAAAAGGAATAGGCATTAGGATAAATTTATTATTCTAAAGACACGTTTTACAAGCTAAGGAGAATGCTAAAGAGGAAAGAAGCGCAGTGACGCTGAAATCTTTCCCATCGTTTCACCTGGTTGCTCGCCTAATAAGCGATATGCGTAAGCGTCTTTCACTGTTTAATAACTGGACAAAAGAAGAAAAAAATGCCAAGCTTCAAAAATTTCTTGGGGCGAATATTTACGCCATTATCTGATAAATAAGTAGATGAACTATAAAACATTGCCCTTTTTATAGTGGGTTGAAATATTGAAACCAATAAAATTTCTTAAATAATTTAGCACCAAAAATGAATTTTAAAATATAAATTTAAATTAAAAATGAGCATAATTAGAATGGAATAAGAGTTAAGAAGTATGTGATTATAAAAATTGGTAGAAAAAATTATACATAATAAGATTAGCAAAGCCTTTAAATTTTTTTTTAATTTCATCAGTATTTTAAATAAATAACGTCAACTATTTATTTTATTCAAACTTACACACTGGTTAAAACAATAACAAAAGAATACATAAAGAGAACATAGTAACTTTAAATATACCGTATTTTATATGATAGTTGTTGATAAGAGTCTCAGTGAAAAAGAAAATATTTTAATTATATAAACTTGAAGCAAAATTGCTCAAATATTTATTTACATCTACAATCAAAACATACTTACAATAAAAGACAACAGATTGAAAAAAACAAATGAAAAATATTTACTATGTCTTGTTATAATATATACATAAGATGAATGAATCTAAAAAATATACCACTAAACTGTATATATACCATTAAATGTATACCATTAAATATATACCATTAAATATATCTTAAACGATATATTTAATTATTTCATTGCTTTCTTTAAATAATTTATTTAAAGAGTTTAATTAATTAACTTAAGATTCATTCAAAACTATATTTCGAAAGTAACTGTTGTATGTAAATAACCATTTAAAAAACCACAAATGTATTTTCCCTGCAAATAACAAAATTGGTAAAATGTTATTGAAATCTGTACCATTGAATTTCATGCAATCTAGTTTCATAGTTAGTGATGAAAATTTTTTATTTAATAAAGAAAAAACGTGAACAGAATTTAAACTTTTAAAAATAGCTTAAGTCAAAATAAAAATGAGAATGATGGTTTGGTTTTCTGAGGAAATCTCGCTGTATAAAAACAATAGAAAATTAGCGTTTATAAGAACTATATATAAAGATTTTAAAAAATAGATAACTTCAAATATATTTACCCTGCCTTCATTAAAAATATTTCAAAAGTTCACATTTTTTAGCTTTAAAGGTGTTTTAAAAATTAAAACATCTTTGAAAAATAACTTCACTCAAATTTAATTAATTTATATCTCCCACTTCTTTCACCTCCAGGCGCAGTTTAAAAATTACTTAATGACAAAATTTTGTATCTATAGATATCCTCTTATTTTAAAAGAATTAAAAACGTAATACATATTCACATGATGTAATATGTAATACTTATGGACTTTTTTTTATGTAATACTTAATATAGAATTATCATGTGTTTTATTTTTAAAGCTTCAATAAAGTAATATAAATATTAAAAACAACCAATTTTATCCTCAAGTTTTTAAAGAAAGCAAACTTTTAATTATTTTGTAACAAAATTTCATAGCAATAGAAAATTTTCATTTAGAAAAAAGGTTAAATGAATTTAAAATATAATATACATATAAGAATAATATAATATACTTATTGCAGAATTTTTCATGTCTTTTATAATTATATTCTCATGATAAATTCAGTAATCTGATAAAATTATAAGTTACATTAATACTATTTTAATGAAGTAATATCAATAATATTCGGATGAAAATTTCTTTCAATCTCAAATTTTCGTATTATATTTTTGTTTAAGAAAACCGAGTTTAAGTTATTTTGTGCCAAAAATTTATACGATATAAGTTATCTCTTTCTTAAAATTAACCGAAAGGATCTAAGAATCTATTGCATACACCTTAATTGTGTATGTATTACATACACAAATAATATAATACGTATTATGGATATCTAGTGCTTCATTTTTATATCCCGATGATAAATTAAGTAAAATAGAAAAATTTCAGAATTTAAATTTAATAAAGTAATAGTGTTAATGCGAATAGATATTTAATATTCTCAAGTTTGAGTATTTTGCCAGTTTCAATTTTAAATCAAGTATCAGAAATACCTATATATCTTATTCACCATCACACAAATTATGTAAAAGAAATATTTAATTCATTAGTGGAATGATGGTCATTGTTTTTTACTTATGGTATTATTCACGCGCTGTTTAATGCTGCAGGAATAAAGGGGTTAAATGTGTTGCATTAAGTAATGCCTAGCATTTAATTAATACAGTATAAAAGCTCTATTCTTTTGAGTTATATTACTTTTCTTTCAAGGCATTTTTAGCTAGATTAACGGATTAATGCTAGATGCTTTCTTCACTTACTTATCATGCAAATGTGTTTTTATGCAACCAGTTTTCTTGATGCTTTGCTTATAAAAATACACTATATAACATAATCATTATTAACAAACATTTTTATTTGAAAAAGGCCACATGACATTAGCAATTAACCTATTATATGATGTGTAAACTTTATTCTAATTTTATGTAATATATTCATAAATATACATTATTAATGCTGATGAAACAGTATGCTAGTAAGCTACATAGAAGCGCAGAATCTCAATTTTCGTTTTTGATTATTAACTCAATGATTTCAGAATTTATTTTCAATTACACCTCAAATTTTTAATCTATAAAAAAAGAACTGTAACTCCGACAAATATCTAGATTAAGCATTCTAAAAGCTTCTGAGCAATAGATTTTAAATCGAAAATGAATCATTGAATCTCTTTCCATCTTCAATAATCAGACTAGAGTATTTATATAGGTACTCAAAAATGATGAACAAGTTCGATTTGATCTAAATCAAGATTGGCTGACTTAATAAAATTTGTGAATTCAACTTTCATAAATAGAATACTATTATATATAATACTTTTTTGAGGAATGATTAAGACGAGAAATTAGGAGCTTAATTATATATTTTACTTATAAGGCAATTTAATTTTATACGATATATAAATTTGTACAGATATATTATAACTAAACATTAGCGAATGCTTGATGTGGTAAAATTTCTTCTTTACTTCGAACACTTTTACATTTATTTTTATCATTTGTCACGACCATTGATTTATTTTAATACACACATACATTTTTCCTGAATTTCAACTCTTTTCACGTTGCTTTTTTTTTACTCAGAATTTAAGTGATTAAAATCTTCTCATTTTTTCCAAAGTATCCATAAACATGAGAAATAATAATTAATTAAAACTATCTATTTTCAGACGCCATAAAAATTATCTGTGGAACATAAATTCTTATTTTACGAACTCAAATCATTCAAATGAATATTATAAGAAATAGTTCTTTATGTATAATTATTAAATTAATTTTTTTATATAATTGTTAAAAAAAAGTTTTTTTTTAAGATTAGGTTATTATATAAAGAGAACATATGGTACTTTATTATTCTTTATGCACGCGTAAAAAGTTCTTTTTAAAACAATATAAGCCTGTAAAAAGAAAATGTTTTAAGAAATAAGATAGTGCTTTTTAGAACTAAAGATAATTAATTATTGTAAAGATACTCATGAAAAATTTATTAAGTAAAATTATAGAAAAAATAAGATGCATATACAAGGGATAATTTAAATTATCTCATACTTAAAAGAATAGGGCTTTACACTACTCCGTGAAACGATATTCATAAAACAAGTTTTCAAAATAATACACTATATAAAATAAACATTTTTGTTATAAGAGGAAAATCTTTTGTTATAGGGTTTTGTTTGAAGCATAAAGACTTCAAGCTGTGATTTTTGTTGGAATTGTTGCATTTTAATTTTTTATATAATTGTAACTTTTAGAGACGTGACAAAAAGTTTAATATCCATTGCAAAATATTTTCAAAAATAAATTTAAATTCACAAGAAATATTTAATTCATTAAAAATTAACGAAGAAGTCATAAAAACATGTTTCGATTTTTTCATCGTAATCGATAAATCTTCAAGCCAATATATTTAATGCTTAAATCAAGAATGGGGTGAAATTTTCACATTCACTTCTTGATAAGTATATTATTTGTACTATAGCATTTCTTAAAGTACTATATTGCTAGTTATTACACTTTTCTCATGCGCAATTTATGTGTTCTTTATTTAAAAATTGTTTCACCTGATTTTGCGATAATGTAATAAGCTGATGGCTAAAAAGAGGAAAAAATCCTCACCGTCCACAAGTAGGCGGTAATAAATGAAAAATAGACAGATTTATATTTTGAAAAACTGAACAACCAATGTTCTCATAATCTAGCTACAAACTAAGATATCTTTTTTTTAATTTCAAGCTAGAAATATCTAAAAATTATTTAAATCAACAAAATTATAATAATTTAATAAAAATTTGGCGTTATTTTAATGATGCCAAAAATTGAATGCATTTTAATATTTTATTAATAATTATTTTTAAATTTATATCCATACGCTGCATTTGTTTTCTAACACAACTAATTAGACAAGTATCATCAAATTTAACATCATATTTTCAGAAATATTAACTACTATTATTGCAGTTGAACCACTAAAAATATATCTTGTGATAGAAATATGGTCAATATGTTTAATTTTGTGATAAGCCTAAGTCTAAGAAACGTAATTGATAACTTTTTCTAAGTTATAAGCTATCTCAATGATAGTATTCTTTTCAGAATATTTTCACAGAATCAGTAGTATGAATACTGAAAACAAGGAAATCTTCCCAGTCTTCATATTATTTTCTAGTTTATATAGCGACATATCTCAATAAAAATCTTATATTACAATAAATCACTTAATACTTATATTTAAATAGAATGTTTTATGAAATAAAGGATTTTTGCGCAAATATTTTAAGTACCCTTTATTTCACAGATTTATATTACAAACATAAAAAACTTAAGAAAAATATGCGTAGAAAAAAGCGTTTAACAAAATGTGTGTGCACAGTCAAATTTATTTAAACTTTAAAAATACGCGATGAGTTTATGAAATTTCTGAAATAAAAAATGCTATATGAAGAAATAATTGAAGATTAATTGATAGAGTTAAGAACTTTTAGTATTAAGTTTTATAATATTATGTCTAAAAATATTACAAGTTTTTAAATATTTATAACATAGTGTTTCAAACATAAAATTTTTATCAAATTACTTTTAAATACTGGTACGCCATTTTCATTTTAAATGTATGAATAGTACTCTATGTTTTAAAACATATATATTTTTATAACATCATGTTTAAAAACATGCGGAAAATTTAACACTTTAATTTAGCAGCAAATTATATTTACAGATTTATCATGAAACTTAATTAACAACAAATCTAAAAGTTAATTTTCTAATAAGCTTTAAATTGAATTATTTTTAATTTATATTTTTGTGCGATATTTTCTAAAACATTTGTTTTTTTAACTTAAATTTAAAATATATGCATTTAGCAAATTCTAAACTGCTTAAATATTCACGCAAACATAAATAATTGAAAACATTTTATAAAAAAAAAAATTACAAAATATAAAAATCTATGATAAAAAAATAAGCTATAAGTTAAAAATAAATTAATTAAAAATTTTGAAAATAAAATGCAGAAAAATTTTATTGCAAAATAAGTTTCATGCAGTTTTTAATCAAATTTTATAAGAGTGAATTAAATATAACATTTAAAATAAACTGCCACAATAACGAGCAATATGTTTTAACGGCGGGACGAAAAGCTAAAAGCTCCGAACAAGCATTCTCCCTTCATGCTCATAATCAATTATGAACTAAAAAATAACTCCTTTAATATATTTACCATCTTAACAAAACTCATTAAAATGTCAACGTAAAAATACACACTCAAAAAGTAGAATAAAATATTTATGGCGCACGCAAAAGTTTGCTCGAAAAGTAAGGAAAACAAGAAAAGAATCATCTCACCTAAAGATGAAAATGGAAGAGAAGAAGAAAGGCTTGCTCCGCTGGGAGAATGTTGAGACAACTTGTTGAATCAAACACGAAGAGCGAAGGAAGTGAGACTAGCGCTCTGACCGGCTACGGAATATCAGTAGTTATTGACCTTGCTAGCATTATATTTTGCCGATGGCGATCTGATGCGATGAAGTTCCAATTCTGTCCTTCCACTCTGGCGACGTAAGATTCTACATTTGGCGCGATTTCGGCTATGGGAAAAAATATCAGTTTGTGATTGGTGAAAGGGTTTTTAAGGAACAGCTAAGAAATAACTTATTAAACTCGTTTGCTTAAAATTTGTGGGAAAGATTTAACCTGAAAATGAAATTCTTTTTTTTCTTAGTTTATGCATATTTCATTCATTCGCATTTTTTAAATATAGTAAAAATATTTAATTTAATTTTGGTTATGAATTTAAAAATTTATTATCTACCATATTTAAAATTCTTAATTGCATTCGATGGTAATGAGAATTAAGTGCAATTCTCCTAGTTTTGCCGTTAAATAATACTATGGTAAAATATAATGGAAAATGTTATTTTCTTTTGTCATTAAAATTTCTGTTTTATTTCATTTTGATAAAAATGTATTATTCTGTTCCATTATCGTGTGAGATTTATGACATTTTTAAATTTAAAGAACATTAAAAGAAATTTAAGTAATAATTTAAAGAATAAAATTGCCATTTGCTTTGATCAAACTGATAATTGGACCATAAAGTTGATTTAAAAAAATTTGATAGAATTTGATAGAATTTGAAAAAGACGATAAGTTTTAAGCAATGTTGAATATCAGGGATTTAGTATCCTGGTTCTCAAAGATAAAACTTTCATGAATAATTCCCTCAAAACTTAATAACTCATTCATAATAATTCCTTTTTATTACTCATAAAAGAAAGAAACAAACTTCTAAAGTCACAGAAAATTTTTCAAAATTTTTGATTTCACACTTCTACCATGAATAGTTTTATCTTTTTAAATGATTTAAAAATATCTTTGATGTAAGTGAAAGACGCTATATTTTGTATATGCCTCTTGCCATTTTCGTTTGAAAAAATTCTTGAAATATCCGAACTTTGATAGCGCTAAACTTGTTTGGTAAACTATCATCAATTTCGCTTGGGGAGAACTAGACATGAAAAGAACATTCCACTGACGTAGCTTTTGCCTTTTGGGCAAAAATGTAACTTTTACTCGTTTTCCATGTCTATGAACCACTGTTACGAAAATATTAACCCTTCTTTTACGCCATCTATAAAATCCTTCCATTTTCACTTTTCTAAATGCTGTTGGCCTTAAACTACTGTTAGAATAATTAATACTGGAACACTTTAACATGGATCTATACATTGCATATCCTTCAATGTCTACCAAGTCTTCAGTTGACGGTAATGTGTTCTTTTACTCTGTGTTTTAATTGTTCCAATAAATTTTATATTTAACATAAATTTTTCATTGTATTTATTTATCATTGTATTAATTAAATAATTAATATATATTTTGAGTATCTTTTAGACTATATTTAATACTCATGTTCTTTTCACGCCTTATTTGGAATTTATGACAATTATTTCATAAGTTTTAGGAATTTTTAATTGTGACATTTAAATTAATCTATTTCATTAATATTTCTCTAGTGATTACTCTTTTTATTGTTGCACTTCTCCACAATTTTCTCAAATGAAAGTCTGAAATTATTTGAAAATATATTAATATTAATCCTTCTATCACGTAATTGTGAGACAATGTGATTCAATGAAATGTGAATAATTTTTTATTTCTTCAACAAGAATAAAGATCTGAATTAGAGAAAGATTAATCTAAATAAACAGTTCTTTTTTTTTATTATTTTTAAGGAAACATTTTACGGAAATATAGCCTCAAATGGAAATGCCATTTGTGTTTGTCAATATGCTCATAAATAAAAGAAAAATACTGTAACAAGATAATAGATATAGTATATAATACACGTATTGATAAATTATAAACAATTAATGAGTTATAATTCTAGATAATTGATTAAATGCTATTTTCTCCTTATTTTAAACAGGATAGAATACTTTAATAATTTTAGAGACTGTATAACTCTAAAATTATTAAAGTTTGCATGTTTTAATGTGGGCTAAAAAAGTTATGTACATTTACATTGCTTTTATATATTTTAGTACTTAAAACAGTTATTTTTCTATCATTAAAAATTTTACGTATGCTTAATTTTTATAGTAGAAATCGGAGAATTTATAAACATGTGTTGAAAAATTGATTGATATCTTTCGATGCATCCCGACTATATATTTTCTAGTATATTTATACATAAATAATGGAAAATATAAGGAAAGAAAAATAAGCATAAAACTTCAGCTCAAAAATCTCATTAGTGAAAAAGATCACAACTGAAAGCGTCTCATATTATTTAAAAGTGCTGGAAACGTATTTTCCAGTTCTTTTACACCGATAAAAATCAGTCACCATCTCTAGATAAATAAAAATGAACACACATAGAGTAAATTTCGGGGCTG
Source organism: Latrodectus geometricus (assembly GCA_026290005.1). Taxonomy (NCBI): domain Eukaryota; kingdom Metazoa; phylum Arthropoda; class Arachnida; order Araneae; family Theridiidae; genus Latrodectus; species Latrodectus geometricus. The sequence continues at coordinate 147,765 of JAPDSC010079928.1, forward strand.
ATTAGTTTTGGGCAAAGGATAATTTAAGGATTAATACAGCTACTACTGAACTCAGATACTTTTGTCGATGTTCTCATTTTTATGTATACTTGAATTTTCTGAAAATTACCAATTTGAGTGAAAAGACTTCAATAATGTTCCTCAGGCTGTCAAAAAGTATATTATCCTAGTGTTGTAAAGATATTCTTGTATTTAAATTTTTATTTGTAAAGATATTCTTGTATTTATATTGTTAGACAGAGAAAATGAATAAAAATTCAGTCTTATTAGCTACTATTTCAGAATCTACAAAAGAATGTTTATTGATGGCTTATTGCACATCACTTATAGCTCTTAAAATTAATGAAGATTCTGAATCAACTTATCTATTTCTATCAAATAAAACATCCTTTTGAGATATTTTTATACACGAAACGCATTATTGAAAACTCTTTTAAATATATCATTTATATAAATTTATAATCTAAATATATCCCTTACATAAGTTTCCCCTAAATATAACTATCATTTAAGATTTATTTTTAAGCGGAATTTCAAATTAAAGTTCAGAAAACTTTACTCCACTCTTTTAATAAAGTATTATTTTTTACTTATCAACATGGTTGTATATTGAGAAGAATTTATTTATAGATTTAAAATCAAAATCAATATACTCTTAATTTGAAAGATTATCTACCACCTACTGATTTAGAGCAATTTCCTGAAAATATGGAATGTGTAATAAAAAATGATTTTATTAAAATCTCCTAAGCAAAATTAGGAGCAATATTATTTAAAAAAATACATTTATAAAATGTTTATTTTATTTATTTATATATAATATATAAAGCAATGATTTTAGTACACATAATTGCAACATACATACATAAAAGGCTTCTTTAATTTTCACAAAATTATTTTAAATACATCAGACTAAAAAAAAAAAATTTAATTTAGCATTTTTACTACTTGTAGACTTATTAATTCATTAATTGTATTTAGCTAATTGGAAATAATCTTAATATCTTATTTCTTAAACTTAATATAATCATGTAAAATACCTAAATGTTAAATAAAAATTACTTATTTAAAAATTTCTATTCAATTTTTTGCTATAAGTATATAAATTTGAAATTTTTCTTTTAAAAAGTGTTTCATATGATTGTTGAAAGTAATAAATTATTAATGGGATTTTTCCAGCCGTATTGTGACGTAGCATGCGAGTTATCCAGTGCTTGGATATCTAAGGCATTGGGTTCGAATCTAACTTAGGTAAAATTATCATACTGAAAGGGGATGTACATGTTGACTCCATCAGCATAGTTTTTCTTTGTTATTGTGTTATAAAACTTTATACACACAGGACAAATTCGTGCATCACCTTCAAACTTATAAGACATCTTAAAACATGTCCTAGAAACATACCGGTGACTATTTTTATAACAGTCCATCTTAAAGATATATTGTGATATACATGCACAACTACACATGAAAGTTATAGACCCTTACAGTTAATCATTTTCCCATATCAGAAAAGTTCTAAAAATACCTAATATCTACCTCATTTCGTTCAGTAGTTGAAAAGTTTAGACCATGATTTTCTTATTTTAAGATAAGTTTTTCGAGTCGTTTCTAGCCATCTACTTCTGCTAACCAAAGCAACTAAATACAGCCAACCGCTTCCATTATACTGAGCCACGGTCATGTTACGAAATTGACACCTGAGCTAGTAACCGCTTTCACCGCTATGCAACAATAAGGGATAATCATTGGACCCTACTGATCTTCTGACATGGGTGAGAATCCAGATGCCTTCAGCACAACGGATTTTGGCTGGATGAAGCATCGAATAGCTAATCAGAGTGTCTACGAAAAGCGATCTCGAAATGCCATGTTCTCATTTAAAAAGTCTTTTAACAGTCTGGAGCTATTTGGTTATCGACTATGAGGAATTAAAATTCGATCAATGAGTCGCAAACGAGAAAACCAGGAAAATTGCATAAAACCAACCCTAAGACAAATCACTAATATCTGGTAAATTCATTGGTAGGAGATTTCTTTTTCTTAATCTCTAAATTTGTAAAAAGTACAGTTTTAAGAATACGATGCCATTTGGTTATCCACAGTCACTTGATATAGATTGCATTTTGCTTTTCCTTCTAGCGGTCTAGGTTCATATCTTGAAAGAATGCTATTTGATATTAGTACACTTCCGCCTGTAGTGTTAAAAAATTAAATCCAATTGTTTCCTAAAGTTAAAAGTCTCATTGTTTAATGCTTGTATGACATTAACGTCTTAATTTTAATTATTTTCATCCGTATTCAACAGATATATAACTGCATTTGAAGTATCCGGTAGGAAATTAAATTTAAAGAATTCAATGGCAGGATAAATAATAATAACAGGAATTTCATTTCCGTTACAGGATTTATCAATGATTTATATGCGGTAGTACTATTGTTAAAACACTTTCAAAGAATATACGATTGTAATTGCATTGCTGGTATTATCAATTAATGCGTTTTTAATCTTATGCAAAAAATCCAGTGAAATGAATTAAATAAATCACCGCCATTTTCGAATAAAAACCGTGATTTGACCATGAAAAGGACGTTGATTTTTGACTTTTTTATTTACGCTATTAGGTGCTCAATCAACATCCTGATGACCTTGTCCATGAAGGTTTTATCAATCTCTAACCTTAAACGTCTGGCAGAGTTCAAATAAAAATTAATTTTTTAGAGATCTTGGTGAATTCTAAGTGTTATCAATTTAAATGAGAATTTAATTAACGATTTTTATATACTATCAGACTCTTCGACTATCACCATAGCATTAATTGCAGAAAGACAAACATTGAACTGAATGCAAATTTTTGAATTTTGTTTGCGCTTGTAAGACAAGCAAATAGGACAGACTAACAGGTATTCAGAACTTGTAGATGCAACTTATGTGTTACGGCTGTTATACCTACAGGTTATTTTTTTGAATAAATATAACATGTTTTTCTAAGTTTTGATGTTATGTAATAGATTGGCTAACAGTTTAAGATTGTCGTTCTGGTCGTAATAAATCCAAGTTCTGCTTTACGTAAATACTTTGTTGGTAAAAAAATACACTAAAATTTTGCAAGACAGGATAGCCAAAAATTGAAAACTTTAAAAATTACGAAACATTGTATGTAGATGTGTTTTTGGATTTACCCCAGATTTATCATTTATAAAACATTGTA
>JAPDSC010079928.1:153883-167893 GCA_026290005.1 Latrodectus geometricus
TATGAAGTGAGACATTTGAACCTATGTATGAAGTGAGACATTTGAACTTCATATCGCTGCAGTCTTTAGATCCTTTTCCTCCAGACCTCAAAAAGCGTATCTTATGGAAAACCTGTTTGAGATTGAACCAACAGATAGTATGGAAGAAACAGTAGGTTATTTTCCATACTGTGCGTTCTCCGATATGAATCCAATCGAGCATGTTTGGGATATACTCATATAACGCACAAATCACAATAATAGACTTACAATTTAAATTAAAATTTTATGATGAAAATGAGAGAAAAAGTATAAAATATTGTATTATTTATAACGAAAAAGGTTAAAATATTGGATTTTTCATTAAAATATTTTTAAAATCTTTTGTTCGATTTCAAAACTTATTTACATGACTGGTTCAAGTTATTTTTTATTCATATTATATAATTTTTTTTAGGTAAAAAAAAAATTTGAAAATTCATTTATATGAGGGAGTTCATAAATATTGTACTTGGTAAAATTTAAGGAAATACAAGAGGCTAAATAAGAGGACATGTTACGTGAGGAAATGGCTTTTTTTCCTTAATTATAAATAAGATTTTAATATTTTAAATATCAAGAATAATTTTATATATAACGATGATGAACTTTTTTTTATATTTATCTCATGAATCGACTACCTGAAAAAAGTTTCCTATAAAAATTTGTACTTTTAAAGGCAATTATTGATAATTTAAATATTTAACATTTTAAAATATTTTTTCACAAATAACATCATTTCTTGATAAATTAACCATACGTTTTTCACTTCTTCTATTAAAATTATAATGTTTTTCTATAAAACGTAATCGTTTTATGCATTCATATCATGTTATCATTTAGGTGTTATGTAATTAATTGTAAATTGCAATTAAAAAATCTTAAAATTTAATGATGAAATGAAAGTACTTTAAAATTTCATTTTAAAATTGAATAATTCCAAGAAGTGATTACTTTAAAATTTCATGATTATGTTGTTTTTATTATTAAAAATAATTTTCTTATTTTATAAATATTCATATTCAATTTTTATTAATTTATTTGCATTTCAATTATTTGCTTTTTCAAAACTAAATCATTAAATCATTATAAACTTTTCAAATAATAATGGTTTAAGAAATGAATAATTTCTTTTTTTTATCAAGAGAATTATTAATAATTAGAGTCTCTCTTAAAATTTATTCTAACAATTAATCAAGTTTCTAAACTATGAAAAAAGAAACTAACGAATTTATATTCAACTACTTATTCAAAATTTATTCAGTTATATAATTTACAAGCATATTTTCGTTAGTAAAATGTATTACTTTTCGTGCCTAATAGAATATTTTTCTACGTAATTTTAAAAATCGAGTCGTAGAATTGTATATTTCAAATACATGTTAAAATGCATGCATAATTAAAATTTTCATAGATAGGTTTTAATTATTTTTGACAGCACAGTTTCTAACTATCGTATATGTAGTTAAAAAATGTTTTTCATGACCTTCTATTGTTTTTGAAATCATTATTTCAGTATTTTCCGTTGCTCAAAATATTTCACAATTATTAAATATTGTTCTTAACAATATTCATTAACTACAAATGTCATGTTAAAACAAAATACATTTCGCAAAGCTTTGTAATCACACAATGCATTTGTATTATTTCGCATATTTAACTTAAATATGATAGTTTTGGCACACGCAACTGTTCTTTATTTCAGTATTCTAAAATCCTTTTTTTATTCGAATTCTAAAAGGGAATTTATATAAATGATAGTTAAATAATAATTTCACAAGAGAATTTATTTATTATTTTTTATTTTTTAACAAAAGATAATTTAGTATAATCTCAAAATTGAAGTTTAGAGATGAAATTTAGAGTTTTTTTTAACTATTCTTGTTTATAATGTTCAATGAAAATTTTATAAAATATGATGCTTAAAACTTTATTACCTAATTATGCGAGTTTTTCAACCTATAAAACGAAGTGGAAAATGATGCATGTATGCAGTACATGCATTAATTCAAGAATATGTATGACATAACTCCTCTGCGTGATCGGGAGTAATATTTTCCCTGACCCCCTACCTCATAAGTGCATCACGTGATTCATAGATGCCCCCTTATTCTATCCCATGCTATGATGACAACGATAAAAATGTTCATATTGGTCATAGAGATATGAATAATGTCGATCAGTTCCTTAGTTATTACATAATAGGAATCTACAGAAATTAGGCAAAATAAATTTGACAGCTGCATGGTATATAATTTATAATATTCTATATACTGTCTTTTTTCAGTAATAAAGAGTTCATTTAAAAAAAATAACACTTCTCTGCGGAAAATATTTTTGATAATATAAGAAATAAAATTACTGGGAATTAATTCCTAGATAAATTTGTGCTTTGATAAAAACATCACCAAATGGAAAAATCCACACTTCGCAAACAACAATACCAAGAAATTTTAATATAACAGAAAAAATACACTTTAATTATTTCATTTTAATACAAAACAGCTTTTCATTTTACTTTTTATTTCAAACATAGAATATACTTCGTAATGAAAAATAAGTAATGAAAGAATAATTATTTTAATTATTCAATTTCAATATAGAGTTTTTTAATATTTATTTTAATTATTATAGTTTACTTTTTCAGTCAGTATACTATAGAAAAAGGCTAAATTCAATATTTTGCAAGAACGTGTTTTTGAATGTTTTAATTAGGCAAAAAATATTTATGTATAACAGTTTTTATTTTATAAGTGCTCCAAACAATGGATCTTAATCACGTGATGCTTGCATGCGTTCTATTTCTATTTTCAACTTGATAGTTTGAGTTATTTAGATGATTGTTATTAACTGACTTATTATACTGACTCAGTCGAATTTAAAACAAATGAATGTGTTAGAAGTCTAAATAATTGTATGATAATTTTCCTTAAAAAATGTTTCCGCTAAAGTATTATTTTTTATAAAAAGAAAAATACACAAATTAGTGATTTAGGATATTTCTTTTGAGAAAGATAGCTTTTTATTTTGAAAGAATATCAGTCTATTTAGTAGGAACAAAATAAATATATTCTATTTTCAAAGTATTTTCAATTGTTTTCTCATATTCCGCATTATATAGTAATACACGTTTGCGTAAAATATGTAATTTTAGATACTTTATACTCCTAAATAACAGAGCTGGTTTATATTATCAGATTTTACACACACACACAAGAATTTTTAATTTTTAAAATAACTCAGTTACCACAAAATAAGAGAGAGAAGTTTGTTATAGTTCAAGCCACTTATAATATATGAGCTTATAATATATAACACTTCAAGCACTATTATAAGCCCTTTAGAATTATTACACTATTTTCTATATTTCTACATCCACATTTTTTCTGTTTTCTATTTGAGCTTAGGTACCAACTTCTCCATTTGTCGAAAATTCAACACTATTGACTTTTCTTTGCTATTAAAGCCTTATAGTTTGTAGAAATAAGTATCCGTAAAAAAGCAGAGTATTACAATATATCATTCTGAGAGACCTTATAAAATATTACGACTTACTAAACATAAAATTGTCTATACTCAGTAAATATATAATAATGATATGCAAAACAAAATTATATATGTAATGAGGTTTCCTTGGGCACATATATGGTTAGTTAGCAATTAGGTTTCGTATTTCAGATTATAATATTTCTGTATAAATTTTATTTGAGCATGTTTCTCATTTTTTTGTAATATCCAAAGCAGAATCAATGGAACGGTATTAATACTACAGATTTAAAAAAATGCGCTGATTTTGTAGAATACATATGTTTGTTAGACCCTATTAATTTAACTTAACAAAAGTAATTATTATCAAACTTTTATCTTCGAATCAAAATTTTTGACCTTTCTTAAGTACAGTGAATTAAAATACCTACGAACGTAGAAGATATTAAAATATAACCCCTTTCAATGGCACAAGTCCTTGAAAACTATTATTTACCATTTGCCTTCGTTGAAAGAAAATAATCTCGAGTTTATATGATTACCGTATTTAACATAATGGCTCTTATAAAAATCTCTTTTTTCCTTTACGCGAAATGTCGCGTGGATGAAGGAAGCTTTTATTCAATCTGTTGTTTAGGGTTGCCATAAGTCAAATATAGACACATCCACTTTTTATTATCAAAATATTTATTTTCATATTTATGAAAAAGCACTGCTTTACCAGCTCTTCAGTCGGTAAGCGCATGTTGGCAAATATTTTGACTAATTTTCTTCTACGAAGTATTTTTTTTGCATCAAATTCTGGGAAGGAATTCACATTATGAGACATTGTGTATGGAAAATGGATTCTGATATACTCTAGAATGATAATATGGAGTTATGATTCAATTAACGTTATTAATTTCAGATTTCTATGCTGTTATTGAAGCTTTCTTATATTAATGTAGCTTTTTCGGATTAGATATGTAATAAATGAGGATTTTTTCTGTAGTATCCAAAACAGCATCTATGGAGTGGTTAAACTGAATTTGATTATTTGCTTTGAAATGAAGATAATTAGGTTTAATAAACATAGTATTAATTTTACTACTGAAATAATGTAACTTTGAAGATTATTGAATAAACTTATTTAGATTTAATTAATTAACGAAAAATTCAATTTTGAATAGATTGCCTTAACGTTTTCACCAGAATTAATATACTTTAGTCTATTTGTTATATTTAACACTACTTTCGACTTCTATATTTGATGTTATTAGGACATACCAATTAGTTCTATGTGTGGGAATAACTCTAATGTTTGTTTCTTTTAACTATAATAAACTTTTTACTATTTTCTAAAGGTAAAAATAAATATAGAAATAAATTACTATGTAAAAATTAAAATAAAAATTAATATAGAAATAATTATAGTATTAAATGTAAATTGAAAAAAAAATTGACTTAAATGCGTGCTTTTTGCATTGTTGTTTATTGGGATTTTTGTGATATTAAGACAACTTAGGCAAGACTTGCAATTATTATTTAGACCAATTAGTTTATTGAAAAAGAATAAATACGAAACAAATAAATGCATACATTAATTGATGAATTAAAGGATTTTAAAAAATTTAATTCTGAACAAAAATGATGCCAACACAGATGTAGTTTTTATAACTTTAATTCAATTAATTTTAATTAGATTTCTTGTTTACTTATAATTTCCTAGTGAAAATTATTTTTTCATAAGTATTTGTTGAGTAGCTCATTATTTTGAGTCAGCCAATTATAGTTTATGTATTTCGGGAAAAGAAAATTTAAAATCGTAACTGGTTCAGAAATTTTATTTAATATCTTTTTTTATTTATTCATACTCCAGTGTTTTTTCCATTCTAAACTGAAAACTAGAAATTATTTTCATAATTAAAATTTAGTTATTAATTTATTTTTGATTTTTATTTTTACAAATCCATAATTTTATCTTTTGTTACTATTGCGTGACCTCATAGTGGGTACTCATAAACGCAAGATCATTCTGATAATTTTTTTTTGCATCCAAAGCCTATTTCTTCCATTAATACTTTTCATAATTTATTTCGATTTATTTATTACTCAATGATGTGTCACAATGAAAATAAACCTAGAATCTTCCAATGACTCAGCTTCATAAATAAATCTTTGAGACCACATAATGCATTAACTCAAATTGATTACAGAACTTTTTGAGTATTCATAGCGCTTTTTTGGGGACTGGTTTATCTAAATAATAGGGAGTATTTCCGTATGGCAGTAGCGGAATCCCAAAAAATATCCAGAAATCACCGAATAGATGTGCTTCCAGATAACAGAAAAGTAACTCATGGCTACTCATTGCCTGAAGTTCATAAATAACTGAAATAAAGTATATAAATCCTTGACATCATGGACTCACCATGAGTCTTACCACTGATTCAAGGTGAACCCATATTTACTTTTATAGTAAATTTTCCGTTTGTGCTTTTGTTACAGGATTCATGGTATGAGGAATTAATTTGTTATTGCAACTGAAACATGCTCAAATATTGTAATAAATTCCTTAAAGGATATTTTCGAGTTAGTTATAGATAACATGATAATATATGGAGTAGCATGAAATATAACTCCCGTCTTCTCATCGCCTATAGTTCAAAAATGTCTAAAATCAAGAATATGAATCCTTGGCATCATGGACTCACCATGAGTCTTACCACTGATTCAAGATGAACCCATATTTACTTTTGAAGTAAATTTTCCATTCGCGTTTTTGTGACCAGATTTATGGTACCAGGAATTAATTTATTATTGCAACTGAAACATGCTCAAATATTGTAATAAATTCTTTAAACGATAATTTTTGAGGGAGTTATAGATAACATGATAATATATATAATATCGTTAAATGTAACCCCCGTCTCTTCTCATGGCTTGTACTCAACAATGTCCAAAATAAAGTATATAAATCCATGGCATCATGGGATCACCATGAATCCCTGAATCATATTTACTTTTGAAGTAAATTTTCCATTTGTGCTTTTGTTACAGGATTCATGGTATGAGGAATTAATTTGTTATTGCAACTGAAACAATTGAAATATTGTAATAAATTCCTTAAATGATAATTTTCGAGGTAGTTATAGATAACATGATAATATATGGAGTATCATGAAATGTAACTCCCGTCTTCTAATCGCCTGCATCAACAATGTCTAAAATAACGTATATGAATCCTCGGGATCATGGGGTCGGTTGAAGGATATTTTCCATTTGTGCATTTGTTATAAGATTCATGGTACGAGAATCAATTTGTTATTGCAACTGAAACATTTTGAAATATTGTAATAAATTATTTAAACAATATTTTTCGGTGTAGTTATATATAACATGAAAACTGCAAGTATTCATCATATTTCTTAATAAAAACACTAGATAATCATCATCTCCATGAAATATTTAATCAAAAAAATCATGATTTAATGTACACAAGTACTTTGAGTTATTAACCATTACATTACTGTTAGTTAAAAATTGCTTTTACAAGATATTCCTAGAATGGTTATGTAATGAATTTAATTTATAGAATTAAAAAGCCACCATTGAATAGAAAATTGAACGATTTTCTGTTACTGATTATATATGAATCGGTAAATTGAAATGAAATATGTTTTATGAAAAAATTCTAGCATTTAATTATGATTCCTGTAAGGAAAAGTAATCACTCAGTTACAACACCTTTTGTAAAGTTGTTTTCAAGTTGAAATTTTTAATGCTTTAAAAAGCTATAAAAATGATAGTATATTCAATTTTGGACTAAAAGTATTTACAAAATGTTCAATAGTTGAACTGGATTACTATCCATATAGATATTGTGATTAATATAATCTCTCTATCTTATCATCATCATTAAATATAACAGCTGATATCGGTATTTGGTATAAAAATAGAGCGAGCATCGTAACATTATTTTTGTCTCGGTTTGAAATTATTAATTTAATAATATTACTTAAAAAAAGATTACAATGGAAATAATTTATGCATAAATTAATCTTATATCAATATTTTTAAATAGTAATAGCTATAAATTATTTTATATTATATAGATAAATTTTAATGTGTCCCGAACAAATATGTTCGTATAAGTTAAATTGATATTTAAAAATGAGATTTTTTACTTGATAAAGTTTTATCTTAATAAGAAAAACGGTATATATATATATATATATACAACAAATAAATGAAGGAAAAACAGGAAAGAGTATTTTACCGAAATTTTGAGGATTCTTAGATCGATTGAAAAATGCAAGAAATGGGGGAGGGTTTCTAAATAGCAATTTATATCAAATAAGTTTTGAAAATAAGAGAAACCTGAGAAGTCTTGTTTTTTGAACAATTCTGGAAATTCTTGGTTGGAAGTCGTTGTTTACAAGTCTTTAATGTTGTTTACAGAAACTGAATTATTTTACATTCTTTTTTTAAGTAGAGTAGGAAATACGATATGGAAAATATTTATACGAATTTTTCTAATTATTTTTGTTTACAAATAGATAAAGTATTTATAATCCATAAGTAAGTATGTTTTTAATATTATTAAAGATATTAATATTTTTAAAGAAACTGATAATTCTTTAAAGATATTAATTTCTTTCAATTTTAAAGACAGTATTAAGATTTTTCATATATATATATATAAATAATTGATTTTGAAATTATTTCTATATTTATATTGTTAATTTGTGAAATGAACGATATAAATTTATTAAATTTATGTATGTTGCATATATGCCTGCTTACGCAAAAAAGACTTTGTGACTAAAAAGTGACTACTTTTCTTGAAAATAAATATGTATGAAGGTTTTGTGCAGATAATGAAATGATTGAAGCATTAAGGTTATCATTAGCGATAATGTTCCATTATTAGCGAAAATCTGTAAACTGAATGCTCTACTTAGCCGTGGGTGAAACCACAATTCGCAATGAAGCATGTTTCTAGTTAAGAATTTATAAATATTCCCAATATCATCTTGCAATGCATTTTGAGAGATATTCGTCAATTATTGCTCTATATTTGTGACAATTTGAAGCACCAGAATATGATTCGAATCATGCCCCAGATATTTTTTATTGACTAAAGGAATGGTGACTGTTCTGGTCATAGAAGAATATTGACCACATTGAAGCAGTCCATAGGTATGCAAGCCCCATGGGGTTTGGCTTTATATTGCTTAAAAACTACCACAGAATGAGCTACTATGAAAAAAAGGTGCAAATGATTGCAGAATGGAGTCAAAATATCCTTTATTTGTTAGAACTGTACGCAATATTATTAGAGGCTCACCTGCTGCCTTTGAAGATAGCACCCCACACCATTATACTCTAGATAATGGCTGCATGCATCTATAAAAGAGAGGCTATTTAAGATGACGGGCCACAAGCCTTCCAAACGCAAATTCAATTATCAGTGAGAGAAAGGACATTCATTGTTGAACACTTTGGGCTGTCAATTTTTTAGCAGTTATGATGACCAGCTAATAAGTATAATAAATAATAAAATTTCGATACGATTGAATAATTTTTTAAATAAAATACTCTTTAAATTAAATTAAAGAGGTATCTTTTTGTAAAATAAAAGAATTAGTTATTACTTGAAGTTCTTAAGCCTTATTTAATCATTACCAAAGATTTTTGAATGGAGATGTTTCAAGTGACGACTAATACACTGTGTTTCTTAGATACAAGATAAGATATACTTTAAAAGTACAATACGAATTTAATTATTAAGCATTCAGTTTATATTATTATTATAAATAATAAATTGATTTGATAGAGGGTATAGGATAGCCTAACACCTAAAAGCTGTTATTTGGTATTAGGACATTCAGTTTTTTGCTTTCCGCGAAGAGTGTACCGTGAAAACGTATTCAAGGGAAGAAACCTGGAAAAAGCCCAAGAGCCTTTACCAGTAAGACAGTGCTCTTCAAAGTGGGAGGTAGGCCTCTGATTTTATCCAAGACACTGTTAAATAACAGGAGATAAATATTGCATATATACTGTCAGAGTCTGCTCTTGGAAGTTTTTTAAGTTTTTACTCATGCGACACGTGAATACGACCAAATTTCTATTAAAATTTACTCGGTGTATATTAAAATATATTGTGACAATTTTGGCAGTTAGGTGTCCATTACATAGTGTCAAAGCATCCACATCAACAGAATTGTATGCCACTTGTAGAAACACAACACCAATATACCGTTGTGCTACAGTAACTGAGACTGAATCCTTCAGGATCCTAAACTTGGACCACGGTGAACCTAATATTAAACTGATCCAAAATATTCTAAAAATAAATTTTTAAATGATTTATTTATATATAACAGAAGATCCGTTAGTTAGGAATTATAATTAACGATTTCGTGTTAATTATAATTCCTAACACAACGATGATTAGATAATTAGTTGTTTACTCACAACACAACGATGATTGATTTCTCGAAAATATTTTTCTTTAGTTTAACAAGATTTTTCTATCAAAATATTTAGTTTTTTTGTTAATAGACTATTGATCATATTTTAGTGAAACAACAGGAAAAATAATTTATTGAAAGTCAATAATTAATGAATTTTAGGAGGGGTTAAAACGACGGATTTATGAAGGAAAAAGTTAAACATACAATTAACTTCACTGAATAAGATATTCAGTTCGTCTTACTAAATTTTTGCTAGATAAATTGCTGTATATATATATATCATTACATTATTTTGAATTCTCTTGATAACTATAGCAACTCCCTTATTTTATAAAAAAATAGATTTGTGAAAAGAAAATCAGAATTCATAAATTGTTATAAACATTTAAGTAAGATCATTATTTAGTAAATGTAATATAAACTGGAAAAAATTATCTTTTCTGAAAAAAGCAATGGAATTTAATTAATTTTTATGATATTGCCAGCTTTTAGTGATCCACTTAAAAATAGAAAAGGATAATGGCTAGAATATCTCCTCCAAACCAAAATATCTTTTATGATAAATGGTTTTGGAGTTTTTGCAAGTAGAAAAATTGATTTTTATATAGAAATGAGTTTAATAAATAGTGTTTTTTAAACTGTCTAATATATATATATATATATATATATATATATATATATAAGAATAAATCAATAGCTGTCACAGTTGATTTTCTTGAGGGTTCTTGAGAACTTAAACTTCATATTTCTTGATGGAATGTATGTTTCATGTATTTCAGAAAAACATTCACAGCAAGACAATTATAATTTTAAGCAAACAAATGTTTTTGGACATGTTGATCATATTTTTCTACATGAAAGTAAAAAGGCTGGTTGGAGGATAAGCGCATCTTTCTTGTTATAGACGGTAGCGAGTTTTGTTCTACACCTAACAAAAGATCTATCGAATGACGGCTGGAACACGTAATATATATAGGTTGTGGTCACAATGTCCTCCAAATGAAATAATACATTTTGGAATGGTAAATTAAGTCTGAATGTGTCTTCTTCATGGTTTCTTCCCCCAAATTAAGAAGATCCATATTCCATTAAAAGTAACCAGACTGAAAATAGCATAGGTGGTTGTCAGATTCTATAAATGAATTCAGTAGTCCAACCAAATAGAACTGGAATATATAGGATTTTGGTTATTTGCTACAAAATACTACTCCAGGGCTAGAGTATCTAACTCTTAACAATAACCCAACGAATAAGAAGGATCGTTTCAAATAGAATTGAGGCTATATTGGATTTTGGGTATTTGCCACAAAATGCTACTCCTAGGCAAGAGTACCTAACTCATAACAATAACCTAACCAATAAGAAAGAAAAGGACGTCACATGTCATCAAAAGCGTTCAAGTTTGATTGAATTAAAATTAATAAAATGGAAGAAATATTTCACCTTAACAGAAACATGTAAACTTAGTTCATATTGCAAGAACGGTTACACTTAAATTGCTTAAAAGAATTTGAAAGAGGATGAAATAAATGACGCATTGACTATAAGGAAATAATTGTATAAAGTTTACATAATATTTTTAAAACTCACTTTGAAAATATTAATTTTTGTTTCTATAAAGTAATGATATGTTTTACGTTTTATGATGTCTGTTTTATTTAGTTAATATTTTCAAATTATATTTCGGATGTATCAAAAAATGTTTCGATTAACAGATTTATTAAGCCACCGTGTTTCAATTGTGACTATAAAAGGAAAGAGTTTTGCTCTCATAATACTTTATTGCAATATTTACATTCTAAAAGTTTATGATTAAAAATACTTAAAATATGATAAGAAATAGAAAGTTTTAAAATGCTTTGTGTGTGAATGCTTTTAATTTTCAATTCATACTTTTTTCTTTCTTTTTGATAAAATAATACTTTACATAATGCATCAACGCCTAATTCTTTTGACTGAGGATTGTTATACTTTTTAGGCGTTTAACATTTTTTAAAAATCTCCGGTGGGTTAAGATATTCATATAAGATCAATTATTTAAAATCAATTATTAGACGATTTGAAATAAAATATTAATTTTCACCTTAAGTGTTTTCATTTACAAAGAGTATTTCATGCATTTTTGGAACATTTATTTACATTTTATCGAATGTTTCTTAATGGCTTAATACTTCTCTCATTGTTTTTGCTAAAAATATAAATTCCACTTATTCCAAAGAAACTGAGTTCATCGCAACTTTAAAAATATGCAAATTGCTATCTTTTCCACAAATATATCCGTCTTCACATGCTTTGTCACTTGAACCCCCTACTACCCACCGTGAAAGCTTGAGTGGCCTCTTACTGATAGTAAGGATGTGGTTAATTACTTTTGATTCAGACAAGTAAGAGCACTGCAAAGCAATTATATCTTAATTGCAACTAATTGGAGTTTTTAATATGTGCACCCACTAAAGTGTGTACGTAAAAATGGAAAATTGAGAAGATTAATTTCATTAATTGCTATTTAATTATAGTTATTAATGATTAATTGCAGAAAAATGCATATTTTACTTTACTTTATCGATTTAAAGGCGATAATAAAGCTCTATTCAAAAAGCGAATGAAAAAATTGTTTATTTAGAAAGTGTCCTCAAATACGGAATTATAGTGAATAAACTTTTTTTTTTATAAATTATTATTTTGAACAGTTAAATAACTTTCTCTGGTTATTGATGAAATTCTGGTTACTATAAGAATTTTCGAATCTTTTATCCACCCCCGAAGAGGTATATATTTCAATTCATTCAAAATTTAATAAAAAGAAAAATTACATTGTAAAGCAGGGCTTTGTGCAATCGAAATAGGAAAAGGAAACCAAAATATACGATAAAAGGAGAAACTGCACAAAAACACACACACAGTAAAAGAAGAAACTAACAATTGCAAATTTAGACAAACATCTATTTTTTCGATGTTACCTGCAGATGTTCGAATGCTTTTGTGAGGAAGCTTAAGAGTAAGCTTTTATTTTCCAATGAAATGTTTTTCAGTTTCCATATGGTAGAATGTTTATCTTAAATTTACTAAAGTTTTCCTGATCCTGACCCGATGCGTAAGAATTTATTATTCTTCATATGTGAACGAGGAAAAAGCTTCAAAACGTATTTTCTTCAAAAATTTCCTTTGATTTTTTTTTAATTTAAAAATATTTAAGTATTAGTGTTAGTTGCTTATTGTTAGTTGCATTATTAAAATTTTTTTATTTCATTTTAATCCTTGAGAGAAAATTGAAATTTATACCTTGAGGAAAAACCTACAGCTTCGATTTTTAAAAGAACAAAATCAGTGGTAGCTTTTGTATGTGCATACACATATTTTGAACCATTTTTTATTTTTTTATTGCGTTTCATTTGCCATTATTCATCAATCGAATTCCATGTGCCTTAGAAAATTCATTTTTCTCCAGAGAAGAATGAGAATGATGTTTCGTCAGCGATAATATGTTCTTTTTTGTAATTTCATTCCTTCTTCTGTAATTGTGTCGCCTTGAGATTACTTGTATACCCAGCTGTGCCCTATCTTACAAAAATTCGAAATTCAGGTTTTGGAATTTTATATTTATGAAATGAGGAATCATAATGTTAAAAAGTTCATTGTGTGCAATTTAAGCGATTGTTCTCTAGATGATTTCTTTTCTTTTTTTCCAATCTAATTCCAGACTACCATTCTTTCCGTGTGTGTGTGTGTGTGTTTTTTTTTTCTTATAGTTCCAATCAAAGATTGAAATCCATTGTTTCCTTTTAGCATTTTGTAAATTTCTCAAAACACAAGTAAAGGATATTATAAGTATTTTATAAATTAACTGTATAAGTAAATTTTTTTAACATAAAAAGGAAGGATAGAGTCAAAAATGTAAATTTTTCTCATTTACAATCTTTGCAGTATGCAAATTATGAGTGTGATATTGAGAAGACGATGATTTAGCTGCAGTTAACGAGATTCGGCTTTCAATTTTATGTAAAAGAATTATTGACATTCAGTAAGGTTTAGATTAGCGGAAAAGAAT
>JAPDSC010079928.1:167903-192305 GCA_026290005.1 Latrodectus geometricus
AAAAGAATTATTGACATTCAGTAAGGTTTAGATTAGCGGAAAAGAATTATTGACATTCAGTAAGGTTTAGTTTTCGATAAGTATGATATCTCAATGAAAACATTTAAAGGCATGCGAGGTTTAAAGAGTTGTTGGTTAGTTAGAAACGGGCTAAACACAATTTGTATTAGCAGTAACCGTTGGAATTTCACAATGTGTGATTTATAGATCTACAATTTTGTCAACTAGTGTTTAGTTAAAATATAATTGTGTCAACGACAAGGTTTTAATGAAAGAAATGTTCGTAATTTAACACTGTCATATAAATAAAAGAGCTGAAATAAAAGTTGAAGTTCGTATAATACTGTTTTTTATTTGAAATTTTAAGCCCTTATTGTTAGATTATAAAAGTGTTTCAGCATGAAAATTTAAATTTAAGTATAAAAATGAAAAGTTTAATATTTGTACATTAGGTAAGCATTAATGAACACATTCATAGTCTTTTATGCATTCTTTTTTCTGTTGTTAGGTATTTAGTTTTTCGAAATGATGCGTTTCCAGAATTAAGTAATAAGCAAAAAATATAATTTTACTTTTTAAAAGTGAAATTATATTTTTGCTTATTAGTAATTTAAAATGGTATTTAGCATACTTGAGGATATAAATATTTTATCAGTGGCCAAAAAGAGTTTAAATAATTTCATAATATAATAAAGTTTATTACAATTAAAAACATACGATAATATTTGTTAAGGAGTGCTGTTTACGTTAGCTCTCTGGTTTAACTATTCAAATAATACTTAATAAATATAATTATACTCAATTTCTTTTCTGTTTATTTTTTATTTTTATTTTTTTTCTCCGAAAAGAGACTTTTTAATTTTTGAATATTTTAAGACATAAATTTTTTTATTAAGCAAATATGTATAAATTTTCAACACAAAAAATTCTTATTTTCAGAATTTAACACTTTTTAATCTAAATCCATTTTATGAAACGAAATGTTTATTGTAATAACTATTTTACGAATACCTTTATACTCCAACAAACTCTTTATGAAATTAAAAATATTCATCAAGAAGTAACTTTTCTTTAATTGCATCATTATTCTTACATTTTATTTTCTTAAAATAGCTTTTCAAAACATGTTTGTTTTTAAGTTAAGGTTTTTTAGTTGATATACAGAGACATGGAAGGTTTCTACCAAATCTTTAATTTAGCCTTCAGTCCCACAGTTCACGGTTTTTATCCCCACCTCGGAATCAATGGTTATTTATAGTTCTCTGTCTAACTAGCCCTCCCTTGCATAAAAGGACAATGAGGAACAAATAAATGAAAAGAAATTAATCATGCATTATTTTACGATTTGATATACATTTTTATATATGGATATAATATTCTCATCAATAAATGAAAAAAATGAACATAAGTAAAATCTTTATATATATTCTGTTTGTCCATCCAATTTTTTATTGGATTTGAATTGCGAACGAGTGCATGGAATGATGGGAAATGCATAAATACTGTTAATAAAAGAAAATATTTCAGCCGTTGTTAATGACACTTGGCAAGGCAACGCCAAGCCCACCCGTCACAGAGACTAGGCGAATGAAGTCAGAAGATGGCCTCTTCCGTTTTTTTATATAGAGCACCCTCAAACGAAGGTGGAAGTACGACTTTTTGCTCATAGATGGCAGCACCACCTGAATATTCCAATTTAGAGATTGAAACCAGTGAAGACCCAAAGTCTGGCTCCAATCCCAGAGGTATTAATTTGTAATGGGAACATGGAGGACATTGCGACCCGACGGATTTAACGGGCCCCAGTCACCATTAGTGAACACGACGGATCTTCGGTTAAGCCGGGATTCGAACTCACCACCGTTTGATAACGAGAACGATGACCTAACCCACCAGGCCACAGCGGCCCATCAAGTATTTAATACCTAACTAGATTTGCTGATTTATAGGGAAAATTCAAACTGTGTTGCAAAATAGTGTTTTGAACCAAGTTCAGTAAAACGTAAATAAATTCAATTTTTCAATTCGCAATTTTTTCCTTAAATTAAATACATATTTTCCTTTGTATGCTATAGTCCGTGAAATCTGGCAGGCTGTAAAATATAAATTTGACAGGTTGTATTTTGCCTCTAATATAAGATAATGTGAGATATTTCTAATCATAATACAAGATCCATTGTGCTTCAAAATTCTTACTAAATACTCATTTATCAATAGATTTATTTTTTAATATAGAGAGTTAACAATAAATAATTACATTAAATCATCTCAGTTCTAAACGCACAGACATTAAATAATCACATTAAATCTCCCTTTCATGCAGATTCATGAATGGTGGATGAGATTAGATTAATTTTTGTTTACTAAATGATTCTCGAGAACACTGCTTTGAAACATGTTTAGTTTATAATTTGTAGAATCCATTTTTATTACATTGACATCTAAAAATATGTATCTGAAATTTTTTAATCAGTAGAACTGGTACATTTTTGTTAATGTCAGAGAGAGAGAGATAGTGTGTATAAATAAAAGGTTGACTATTCGGTAGGCAAAAGTTGATGTATTTTTTTAATAATTCAAGAATATTATATGTATAGTTTTATATATTTATGTAAAAGTATATATTACAAGAATTATAATTTGAAAAAAGATTTTTCCTTTTGCAATTTTATTAAGAAACATTTTACTAATTGAGCTATTTTTTCAATTAGGATAAATCAGTTTATTTCTCATGATGCATGCAATATTGCGAAATTCAAAGCCAAAATTTATCAATGAAATCTTAATTTTTTTCTATAAATTTGAAAAGAAATTTGACATCCTAAAGAAAATTTCTTATCAATCAATTTTCATATAATGGAGGAAAATTACATTACTAAGCTATTATGATTGTTTTAATATAATTTACTTTTACAATATGTGAGTCTTTTATTAAGATTATCGAGATTTTACCAAATAATCAATCTTTAGTTTCTCAATAACTGTTGCATTAAGCAATTCATCTCAGTTTTGCTACTAGGTTCAGAATAATAATCAATTTAGTTTAAAATATATTGACCATTTTCTCAATTTAATATCATAAGGACTAATACCAAACGTATATTTATTTTTAGGATACTTTTTTAAACACTAAAAAGTTAAAACAGTCCATTTACAATTATTTTTTTTGAAAAATGCATACTGAACTGAGAAATATATATTTTAGTAAAAGTGAATGTTAAATAAAAAAAAAACACTCAATTTTACTAAAATATATATATTTCTACTTTTCTTAAAATATATATATGTATTCTTTTAAATTGCACAGAAATAATTTTGAACTTTCTTGAAATTTATTTTATTAAAGTAAAAGATCTATGTGAAATAATGCAATTTTATATAAATATGATTATCATCCAGTTTAAATTAAGGGACGTTTCATGATTGCAGCTTATATTACGAAAATTGATGTAAATTTGGAATAAATTTCTGAAACTTAGATTCTTAGATTAAAAAACTGAAATATAATTTTTATATTTATTTACTCTTAATATTGTTACTGTTCTCACATTTCTTGTTTATTCATTGTATCTTTATTTCTTTTATTATTTGGAACAATTAATTTGAAAATAATATTAAATGGAAAGTTACAGGTAATATTGGAATCACAATTGATCATGTACGCCCACGACACAAGATTTAAAAAAATTATTTTTATCAAAAAATACATTATTAGCTTTCAAAATGAGTTAAGCACCTTTAAAATATTTTATTAGTGTTATGACTTTAACATTAAGATTGATATTTGCTTAACATAAAACATCATATGTTCGAATTGTTAAAAATAGTTTTCTATTAGTTTCAAATGAACTAGTTTATATTCTGAAAAATGCAAATTCACAATACCAGCGAAAACGGTTCAGAAGATCACAATACAATTGTTTCTTCAAGATAAATGAGACATTATTAATGAAAGCAATAGTCTTACATTCATGCATTAATTGTCCTCCCAATAAGGTAGTAAATTTGAATGCTTTTCCACCAGACTGTGAATATATATTACTGTATTTTATAAGCTTAATAATTTTGTTGAAAGATATCTTTTCAAAGTTCTTCAATTCTTTCTGTTTGGTAGAACAACTTATGAGTTGCAACTTAATTGTTTGAGCATGGTGGATTTAAAATCTGTTCAACCTTGATTTTAGCTTTTTATGCATGGTGAGATATATTTCAATCTGTCTTGAATAGTGTAAGTTACTCATAATAAAATAGTTAAAAAGTTTATTAACTGATCTGGGCAATTTAATATACCTGCCTTACTAGAATTTTTATCTTCTTTAAAACCGTGTCTCAATGAGTTAATTCATATTAGATGATTCATCTTTCAGCAGTTAAGATCAAATAAGTCTAAACTGATAAATGGCTATTTGAAAGCTTATTGCACAATCCGATACGCGTGCCTAAAGAAAACAGAAACACGTCTTTCATGTTCTTTATTAGTGGTGGGATAGAATTTCTGACTTTTCCTTCTGAAACAAACGTGGTAACAAAGTCATTACTATTGTGACTCGATACTCAATTGTTGGAAACCTGTATTAGTCGAAAACATGAAAGAGTAGAATTTAGACACATGAGGCAGTCAAGGATATTAAAGGAGTATAATAGCGAAATTCCTAATGTTGAATATTTATTGTAGACTCCAGTGATAAAATAGTGTTTTACTGAGTGAAATGTATCCATTTCAATAATAGCCACTGATAAGTAAGCATAATGACTTACATATCTTGTGATAATGGAGTCCAAAAGAAAGGCTCATCAAAATCTTGTGTTTTATGACCAAGTTCTTGGGAGTGGAAGATCTAAAGTTCTGTCCTAATCAATGTAGAATAACCGAAGATAGATATCATATGTTTGCTTTTCACATGTATTTTGGGCTTTGACATCGCCTAATCGAATAGATGAAATCAGTTATAAGGCTTTTAAAATCTACTGACTATCTTTCAGAGAGTTGGTGGTATTTATGTATCGGAAGGAAGGATAACCAGAAAATTTCCAAGCACCCACAACGACAGTTACATATGCTGAAAGTAATTTTGTAACATCTTTCTCCCACTATTTAGCTGGATCAAACCAGTGTTCTTTTACTCCAAATGGATTTAAGCATAAGGTTTCAGTAAACCCCACGCAGAGATCTTGAGATTTTTCTTTTTTATTCCTCCCTTGTGATACATAAATTTGGATCACTGTCTATAAGAAATCATGCCAGAAGATTGTACTCACCGACAATGGAAAATTTTATAACAGCCTTGTTTGTACAAATGGAATGCTCACTATGCAGTGTCAAAGGTAAAATTGCCAATGACATAAGCCAATGGGAGTTCATTCTTAAATGCTTTTAAGTTTACATGCCAAGAGCAATATCATTTAAAAAATAGTAATGAGTATCAGAACATACTATTCAATTTATGATTTATCATAATTTTTAAGAGCGACAGTGCTAATGTCTGCTATTCCAAAAAAGTATTAACAAAATATCTCATGCTCTTTGTAATATATATTTAGCAGATATTATATAAATACTTTAAACTAATGTAGAGACGAAACATACAAAGTGAAATTTAATATAAAAATAGATTAATGATGTGGTCTAATATATACCTTGATAATTTAAAGATTAAAATAAGAACTTTTATTTGAATTTATTATTTTAAATGATATTATCATAATTTTCACGAATGTTTGCAGTCATAATTTTATGTATCTTTTTGTAAAACTTTTATTTATGGTAATAAGTAAAGGAGCCTTACTCTATTATGACTCGATAGTCAAATGATTACTCAAAAACTTAAATTAGTCAAAAACTTAAATGAGAGTAGAATCTAGACATATTTTTTTCCTAATGAAGTGTAAAAAATAAAAATACAGTTTAATTGGTTCCACTTGATAAATGAAAACGTTTGGAAATAGTAATATTACGAACCAAAGTAATGTTACTGTTTCTAAGCCTTTTTTATAATTCATGTTATGACTAAAAGGATTAATATAAGTTATTTCTGATATTTACCTTATATGATTTTAATTATTTTATGGAGAAGTGCTTCTACATTATGTTCAAGGTATCCTCATTATCATAAAATATGAAATGTTTATTTGTAATATGTTATAATATGTTTATTATCCCATAAATCAGAAGTATATGAAGATTTAAGTTAAAACCTAATACAATAAAATTAATCAAAAACAAACTATATAAAAAATTGTAGTTATTGACATTTAATTATATTTAATACATTATTGATACTTAATGTGCAGTTATTTTATTTTTGAAGAAACTACATTTTACTTATTTTTTACTATACAGATAATTTATTTTTGTTGTCAGCATTTTTTACATAAAAGTCAAGAAAGTTATTAATTTTATATATTTTGTTTGTTTTATCAAGAATTTCAACCTTGAAAATCAATTATACCATAAGGAACAGAAAAATCTTACATTGTCCTTTATTAGTTAATATAAATCAACATAATTATATTCTAAATATTAATGGCCTTCACAAAATCTGTAAGATTCCCTCTTTATTAAGGTATCTCTTGGAATCATGATTTATGGAATTAAATGTAGCCATAATTGCTATCCTTGTATGAACATTCGCTTTAATGTTTCATTCAGAATCATTTCCACTCGAGAATATAAAATTTGAGTTCAAATGGTCAGTAAGTATTCTTTAGATATTTACAAGTAAATTATCAATACAAATGACGTGAAATTTTCCCAAAATAGACTGGTCAAGCAATATTCTCTTATATATAAGTCCACTCATATTCACGTATTTTAGAGAATCAAAGACCGCTAAATGTCAACAAAACTCTTGTCAACAACAGTCTTGCTCTTGACTTGAAGTCTTGTTCGAAAAGCAAACACGTATTTCTATGATTGGTTCCAAGAAGTTTCATTCCTATATATTTCAACGCTACAAAATTATTCATTAAATGATGAATTGTAGAATATCCACTTAAGTTTTATTAAACATTTACGGCAAATGTGATTATTTTATTTATGAGAAATTTTATAAAAATTGTGAGCTTCATTGTGAAAGATCTCTGTGTTAAGTAACATACGCGAAAGTAGGATTTGAGGTTATTAGTTTGAAAAAATGGGAAATTTTCAATGGAAATGAAGAATTTTATTTACCTAAATATTAGATACAATGTGGTTTTGTAGTAAGATCACACTCTTTTCAGAGTAGATGTTTCTGAGTTTGATTGCAAACACTGTTGAAGCTCGAAAGCTGTGTTGGATTTCTGTTTTCTGTATACACATCTATCGAGATGAAGTTTGAGGCTTTTTCGTGTTTCCTTCCTTGTAACATTCGAATATGGTACTGGTCCTCTATCTATGAAAAATTCTCTCAAGAGACATAACGAAGTGTATATTCAAAAGAGAACATTACTAGCTATCTAGCAAGTAAAGCTTTTTAGCTAGATTGCCAGTAGTATTAGGTATTACATCGTGACCAAAGGTAAAACTATATTTCAAAGTTAAAAGTCCCTAATTTGATAGTAAGCACTGTTGAGGAATGGTAATGAATGTTGCGACTTTGCTTTTGACTTACAATCTGTTGGTTCGAGTGTTTGAGATTTTTTCATTTTTTTCTCTTGAGACCAATGTGAATTTATTTAATTATCTCTAAAAAGTTCTACCATAAGGCTATGCGTGTAGCGGATTTTAGAAAATTTCTTATAATACTCTTCATTTTTTAAGTTATCTGCTGTATGAGAGGCCAGTAGTATTACCATCATATTTGTATTTATCCTGTCTTTAGCATTCAAAACCATTTATATAAATTACAACCAAAACTCTCATAGCTTTTTTATATTTATCAATTGTTCTTCATTTCACTAACTCATTTCAAAAAGTATATACGAAATATCAATAAAATATCGTTATTGGGTTTTAGAATAATGTTTTGAGTTTGAATAAATTCTTGTATTTTATATGGGTCAAGCATATAAGACGAAGTGAAATTCATGCACAAAAATACCGAATAATTGATTTTTTTCTGAAATTAACAGATTAAATTATCGTTTGATATATTCGCTAAAAATCGATTTTATTTATCGTCTTGCTGCGAGAAACAAAATTATTGAATTACACATTAATATAAATATTAAATTTTCATTTTATATTGAAACTCAGAGTAATTTTTACTAAAAGTATCCCAAGATTTAAAACATTATTTTATGACCGATATTTTTTCAATAACGTCGTCATACCCATCTAAAAATAAAATTAGTGTTAAAAAAGATTCCTAATTGGAGGAAGCTTTAAAAGCGTCATATTGATTATGTAACCGTGACAGGAATGTATCGCTTCGTCACTGTTAAAGGATATCCTCTTCTGATGTAATATTTAAATGAACTACTTACTGCGCCTTTTCCTTGTTTTTATTCGAATTGGCCATCATTTAAGACGATAGTGTAATCGATTTTATTTAAATACCTCCCACTTTGAAGCACATCCGCCCATTTTCAACTTTGTTTACAAAACTTTTTATACTTCTGATTAATTAAAATGTAAGTTAATTTATTACCTTTTCATTGTGCTTTTTTTGTTTTAAATTGTTTATTAATTAAATAAAATTAAAAAAATATAAATACATTTTTTTTATATCAATAAAAAAAGGGATCTGTGATAATACTTTATCACCTTCCTCCAACTTATTGCCCAATTCCTCTACTAATGGCTGATAAAAACCAAATGAACTACTATTGGTTTAAAACCTGTAATGATTTATTAATATATATATATATATATATATATATATATATATATATATATATATATTCATTTGATCATTATAAAGATTATATATCATTGTAAACTCAAATAAAAAAGAAATCAACATTTCATTAGAAGACTTTAAAATTTTACAATAAATTACATAAATAAATAATTTCTTGGCTTGATAGTGTTTTGTATAAAAAATTTCAGATATTCTTTAATTTATTCAAGAATAAGTCCATTTAAGCACCAAACTCACATATTTATTAATTATCTGTGAATAATTTTGCTGTAGATATTTCTGTTTGGTTATAAAGTATGAAAAACCATCCCATTCGAAGTACTTTTTGACTTGCGGTGAGATTGCTGATCTTTTATTGAAGTTTTACATATGAATAAGGGAATAAGTGTACGCTGATCTATATGGTATCTTTATATACAAAAGGGCTAATTTGATTAAATATATAGTTTAAAGGGGATCACACAAATTCTCTGAAAAATCTGTGCATTCATGATTTTTCTAAACGCTCGGCTAACGGGAAAAGAATAAAATTCATCATTAGGATCACTTTAATTAATTTATATTAAAATATTAATATAACTGTATAACTGGATAAGTTTCCTAGTAAAAAAACTCATGAAAAAATTATTTTCTTGATTCATTTCCGGAAATTAATATCGAATTACCAAAGTCATTCATTTTAAAGGATAAGTAGATAAATTTTGTTACAAAGAAGCCGAAAACAGCCAATATTTAGCTGAACCTAGAAAGTGCTTGTCATGAAAATTTAATTGAATGCAAAATTTTACACCATAAAATTTTTAAGTGACAAGTAAGTAAATTATTTAAATTTAATAACAATTTTTTTTCATGGTTGTTTAAATGTTAATTGAATTCGTATAATAATGAATTCGTTGTTCACTAAAATGGAAGTTTTATTGAATTGTTATTGTTGAATAAATTGAATTGTGTTGATATCATTGAATGAATTGAATAGAAATGAATATATGGAAATGATGAAGTTGAAATTTGCTTCAACTCAATGATGTTATCTATTTACTTAATATATTGCTGACTCTTTGCTTTTATTAAAATATTTCACTTTAAATATATTATTTATTTTTATTTTTGTAAGCAATTTAAAATATCTTCACTGAATTAAAAATATTTCTTTCAAAATTTGGTTTGGTCTACAATCACCTTTTGCACATGAAGTTTAATTCAACTAAAACCTAAGTTTTAAACTTTGAAAACAATGAATAGTCTCAAAACAGATGCATTCAGAACCCATTTTCAGATGGATGACAACTTGCTGACTGGAATGAAAAGAGCCAATCCATTCGTGTATTGAATTTATATTAATTACAAATATATTGAGGAGAGCTTTGGTTGTCAGTCCAATAAACATGGTCAACTGTCCCCTATTCTCAAACATGGTCAAATGATGAAGTCGACACCTCAGATCAAAACCTCTTCTCTGCGACAGTAACTCAATTCTACAATACTCCAAAGAAATGACGTAAAATTCTGTGGAAGTGTAACAAGTATAGGCTTCCTTAGCATGGCGAATGGTTCACACTCTGGCATTTAATTTAACAGTTCTTGGGTTCGAACTCTACCTTGGGCCTGGATGTTTGTAGTGATTAGGAATCCACTTTAAATTGTAGGTCCCGGCCTAATTAAATCTCATGTGCAAGAAATGGCTTTTGAATGACAAACAAACTTACTTCGTCTGGGTTAAATGATCGAACCTGCACTTAATACAGATGAGAACGAATTCTTTACACCAACCACGTCACATCTATTTTGAGAATTCATTTACTGCTTTCTATTGATGTTTTTTAGATGTTGCTTCTCTTCAAATGTTTTTATTTTTGAATGTTGGAATGAAGTTGATTCAAAACTAAATATTCAAATATAATCTTAATAACTCCATTTTTCTACATTTTTACTTATATTTTACATTGAAACTTAGATCAGTGGATTTTTCTTAGATATAAATTTCTAATACATAGTCTAGTGATGCGCATAAAATGCATAATAGCTCACCGTTTCCCAGAGAAGGCGATGTTTTCAGAGTGGAATTTCCCTAGATTTATACCAGACACTGATGAAAAAACGGTTGGTTTGGTTTTCGTTCTACAGTTATTTTTTGAACAAGAAGGTCAATTTAAATAGAACCTACTTCCTAAATTGGATTTCAAACCACTATAAACATGTAAGAACAAGAAGAGGTAAATACAATCCCTGATCAGATAAGTGTTAGTCAGAACGCTAACCTCATTCATCTGCCAAATGTTGTTGTCTTGTTCAGTAAAGTAGTGCAATAGGACCAAATTGATCCAAAAGTGTCCAAGACAGCTCTGGCTACATCAATAATTTCAGTGGAATAGAGGAGCTAATGCATGGGATCAAGATATATCCTGCCACCAATATGGCAGGACAATCAAAGCTATGATCGGGAAAGAGTTTGGTGTCTGTGCCGTGAACACAACTCCTGTAGCTTCAGTGTGGCCATCAGAAGATATTTTCATTCCCTTGAAGTGTTTATTAATCAATCTGGCCACTCAGGGAAGAGCAAAGTTGCCAGAGCCTACTTGGACGTCTACCTGTTGGTCAGCAGAAAATATTTTATTCATCTGTCAAAGTTGAATAAAGGAAGATACAAGCTAAGTTTTTTTCTGAACGTATATCTATTATTATAAGAGATCCTTGGAGTTTAGTGATTTCTTCCCTTGTGATACGGGTTCAACATTTCGTGAGTTCGATTCTCACTTTGGGCGAGGATGTTTTTGGTCGTTCGGAAATCATTTTAATCTGTAGTTCCTAGTCTAATGAGCACTCGTGCAAAATATTATCATTCAGTAACAAACCAAACCAAACCATCCTCATATAACGACAATACAGACAACTAAATATCCCACAGAAAAGAACATTTCACTTAAAATAATCTTACAGCAAATTTTAGCTGCTATATGATGCACTCGATTTTAACTCGAACTGAAAAGCTAACTCCTGCTGGACATGAGAGCAGAATAAAATAATTTTTCCGCTCTTATGTGAAGCGTAAATTTTTAAGACAAGTACGTCTGTACAGTAATAAGTAAAGGGATAATGATAAAAGCAGTCCTATTCTTTTTTATCTAGAATAAAAAGTTAAATTTAATTATTGTATTTTTATATACATAAAATCCAACCTCATACAATACCTTAAAATTTTTAATGATATTAAAGTCCTAGTTTTCATAATACATACTTTTGGATATGTAAAAAAATATCCCCTGTTCAATGGACACATCATCAATGAAATACAGTTGAATGTTTCAATTGAAACTTGAAACATTCAACTGTATTTGATAAAAGTCTTTCATACACTTTTTTTTTTAAAAAGAAAGCTTCCTTCAAATACCGAGCTTAAAGCATATATTAATACACTTGATTTTAAAGTGACGTACAAATATCATGTCATTATTTTGTGGATCATTTAGTTTAGTTTTTGGAAAAGGAAGAGTTAAAGATGCATATATCTATTGTTCTTTAATACAATGTTGTATGACTAATATTGTTTAATGTTAAATTCATCTGAAAATGTTAAAACAACTTTATTTTTTAATATTATATTAATATAATATTAAAAAATTAGTGATTTTATGTAAAAAAATAATTTTGAAAGAAACACTACTTATCTGGCTATGGTTCAAGGAATCTGTTTTCACATTTTCATACTTCACTATCCTTAGGAGAATTGTTATATTTTATACCATATGCTAATTTTTTCTGAAAAAAATTTATTAGATATAAATTTAAAA
This sequence comes from Latrodectus geometricus, assembly GCA_026290005.1. NCBI lineage: Eukaryota > Metazoa > Arthropoda > Arachnida > Araneae > Theridiidae > Latrodectus > Latrodectus geometricus. The sequence goes on from JAPDSC010079928.1 coordinate 180,475, forward strand.
AAATTAGCATTTGATATACAAGATAACTAAAATTCTCCTAAAGATAAGGAGTATTAAAATATGAAAACGGATTCCTTGGATCAGAGCCAGATAAAGCAGTGTTCCTCTCAACACTTTCGTCGTGACATGTGCATCTTTTGAAATCATGAATGAATTTAGTGCTTGAAATAAGAATTCAAAAACTTCATTGAATTCTTTTAATATAAGGGGTTAAAAAGTATATACTGACTTCTTACAAAGAAGCTTTAAGTTGGGTGTAATGACTTCATAATTACTCAATCACAAACTGACTTTTAGAAATCTGCTCATATTTACGCATTTCGTCATTTCCGTCATAATTAGAAGCATAAGTAGATTTAAAAATAAGGAAAATCAAGTCTAAATAATTGTTATGAGGCATCGATACTTATAACACCTTGATGGAGATAATGAGTAGAATTACCATGATAGAGACGTTGGTAAATATAAGCTTTGTGCTTAATAAATAAATACTTTGTGTTGTATAAGGATACCAGCAAAAATGTCAGGTAAACTATTTTATTTTTGTAATTTATTTCTATTATAGTTTTTACAATAAATTAGCTTTAGCTTTTTAACTTTTATATATATATGTGTGTGTGTTAAGTATTTTAAATTAAAGCATTAATAATACATGCATTATAAACTGTAATCAGAATTTAAAACATTTCCACTAGAATAATTTTGTTTGAATCTGATAAAATATATCTTTTGTGAAATACAAATTCATGGTTTCATTAACACGTTGTTTATTAAACATAGCCTTAAATTGACTTTTTAAAACTAATTTAGCTAGTGATTTAGAACATGAATTCTCTAAAAGCAATATTGTTACCAAGAAAGATCATTTAAAAATTAAATTTTATTAGCTTTAGATTTTTTTTATCCTTAAAAATCCCATTCCTATTGTTCTGTACGTCTAATTCTATAGGATAGTTTTCAAATTCTGCTTCAGTTAATAATTTTACTAGCTAATCTTATGTAAATGTTTTGAAAGACTAATAAATTTTTCGCAACTCGGGATTTGTCTTCTGGAAAATTCCGGATTCACTCTACATCAAATAAATATAATAAACTTAGTTTACACGTAAATTAGTTTATTCCCTTAAAATTTAATTAATTTAAATTAATTAAAGTATCTCTAAGAGGAGAGTTTTTTAAATTTTTTTAAAATTTCTCTATGAAGATCTTTTTGAGAATTCTAAAAGTCGTAAAATTTGGGAAAAGCGTGTTTTTCTGTTAATAATGACGTAAGCTCATGTCACATAATAATAGTGTATTTAAAATTTTAAATTCATACCTTCATACAGAACTACCCATGCATTAATTGGTATTTGTCAGTCAGATACAAAAGATTGAAAACGTGTTCATGGCAATGGAATATATTAAATTCAATCATTCTAGCTATCTTGAAATTCCCTGTTAAATTTCATTCGAATCTTAAGAACCCCGAATAGCTTTGTTTCGCTTTAATTAAGTAGAAAATTCTGTAAATCGGTATTTTCTTAAGTCTTCTCATTTGAATAAGTATGCGGTTGTCTTGTTTCTCACTTCTGAGCTAATCTCATTGAAAAGAGATGGCGAACATTATTTCATCTGTATGGATTCGGCATAATTACCTTCCTTATAGACGGAACTTCAAATTAAATACGCTAGTCTTCAAAGTCTTTTGTCTCTGGCCTGTTGCACTCCTCTCTCAGAGGGAGCGCGTCGAAATTGCTGTTTCCATGGGAACCAGCGTTCACTGTTTCAGATGACCTTAAAGAGCACCACTTGATCTTTCTTTGGTTAGGCAGCAAAGAGGAAATCAGATTTATTTTCTATAAGTGACATCCTATACAGTAGATCGAGACTTAATTGATTCCAAATAAATCAAAAAATACCTCATCATATTAGATATAGGTTTAGGGTTTCTTATTTTTTTTTCTCTTACAGCACTCACAGAAATTCTTGTTTTGGCCTCTTGAGTAGGATGACTCTACGTAAAAAGAATTTTCCTAATTTTCTCGCTAATTATTCCCGGAAGCACCAAATAAGCAGATAATCTTATTAAAAGAATTTTCTCGTCATCACAATAAATTTGCGTCAATTTTTCACTTGGCTCTAGGATATTAAATCCTATATAAAAGAATTTTAAATAAGAGAAAAGTTTGTTTTGTTAATCTCATCACAATTTTCCAAAAGAATTTATTTTCTGTTTGTAATTTATTCTCTGAATCTCTATAAATTTTATTTTATGAAAGGATATATATATATATATATATATATATATATATATATATATATCTGCAGCTAAAATATACAATAATTTAGTTACGTAATGCAAACTCTGCTTTGAATACTGTTAATTACATAAATTTCCCCACTTTCCGACACATGTTTAGTTTAAAAAGTTTCTATTTTTTTTATTATTTATCGATAGAAAATTGTTATTTTTTTATCGGTTGATTTTCAAATTTTTATCGATTTAAATAATGAGGTTTAGGCAAAACCTTTAAGTAAGTATTTAAAAAATTTTTATTTTAGTTTAAATTTATTTTTTTTAAATAAACTTTATTTTAAATTTTTTCAAGTAAAAATGACATTTCTATGTAAATTTGTTTAAAGTTTTACATAACATCCAGTTTCTCGAATTCACTATTTTCTCATCAAATTAAAAATTTTTAACAGTTATCTATTAATAACAAGTGCAAACAAATGCAATGTTGAAAAAAATAAATGCACCATAAAAAAAATAAGCACACAATTATAAGACTTACTATGCAAACATTATTTGACATTATATGCAAATGATCAAATGTGCCGTACTATTAAGCACTATGGATGCATGCAACCTTTACTTTGGTACAATTTAAAAATGCAGGTCATGTGCTTGGTGACATTTGCAACCTATTGACAGGATGGATTTATGTGTCATTTATACGAAAAATCCATTCACCTGGCAGCATTTTGATCAATTATTCAATGCTTAAAAGACACCATAGATATTTACCATAGACATCAAAAGGACTAAGAGACTGCTGGCATAGAAAATTGGGAGAATGCTTACTGTAGCCAGGTAATAAGAACTTATTTTCAGGAAAGAATATTACCAGACATGAGATTAGAGATTGTTTGACAACAGGATTTGGATGCGTTGCTCAGTTTTTTTAGGTGAGAGCTTGAAAGTTTTCCTGATTCTATTCTTATACACCTAATTATGACTCCATCAAATAGAAATTTTTTTTCGCAAAGGAATACTCAGTGAATAGTCATATGTCTTATAACAGCTTTCAACTGTTATCTCTCCGCTATGTGAAGTGAATCTGATATAGAAATTCACTCTTCAAAATGGAAGGTATCAAAATCGATTCCTGACATTGTTGAGAAATTGGAGATAGAAGTTGCGTTTCTGCTTTCTGAGGTTGGGTTATGGTCCTGAAACAGTGGAATCTTGCCTCAGAATGATGTTGCTCACACTGAACAACTCAGAATGATGTTGCTCACACTGAACAACTCAGAATGATGTTGCTTCAATTGAAGTAATGCAACGCTTAGCAACGAATCTCACTTTTCATTTCGTGCTATTAGTTATTGCCCACATAAATATAAACGAGGAATCAGAAATGGAATTCCCACTCCTTTATCACAGAATAAGGTTTGCCAAGTGATATTATATATAGGTAGTCACTTTTAATTGTGGTGCAAGGTACAACACCAGTCACAAGTGCTATGATCTCATTTAGTAGTTGTTGAAAAGGTATGAAGTAACTGCAACATCAAATTCTATCTTCAAATAGGTTTCATACTGTCTAGTTATTGCAAAAATGTGTGTTTAGATTTTAATGTTCAAAGCCTGGCAGCTCTTCTTATATCTACCGTTCATCGAACATGTCTGGAACATGATGAGTTAGTAATTTCCTCCGTCTCGAAATACCTTGAAACTAGTTCTCCATTTGCCGCATACCTTATTTTGGGATATGGGCTGCTTAATTGATTATTTTTCATTCTGAATATATATATATATATATATATATATATATATATATATATATATACAAGGCAAAGTGAACTGCACAAGCCTGTTGTAGGACAATATAATGTTCACGCGCTTTCTAGGCTGACTTTTCATAGACAGTGGGGCATGTTCACTTTTAGCAAGGGGGAAAACCCTGAAAACTTCAAGCACACATTTAGGCAGACTTGAATGCATAAGTCAGAAATGCAACATCCATCTCCCGTTGTTCAACAGTGGCTAGGATCGAATCCAGAACCTTTCACTCTAAAGAGCAGTGTCTTGCCATTAGGTTAAGTCTTTAAAGGACTATATGATTCATCTGGTTGAACAAGTGGTAATATGAAGTATAGCCAGAGAGAAAATTCTAGATAATCACATGAATTCTTTCTTCTCTGCCATACCCATCGATATATGTGCCGTTGATATTTTTATCCTTTATGTTTGACTCAACACAAAAACAACTTATTCAGCACTTGTTATTAAAAGTTGAAGCTTTATTCCCTTGTGACAAGATCGACAACTGAGCTGGCACTATTCTCACAACATTATACCACATCTGTTGAAGATCATGGGATTCTATAGAACTTCTAATGTAATTAAGCCTCCCAACACGACAGTCTTATCTGGGTCTGGTATCGAAGCAGCTACCTTCCTGACACAAGAACCTTTCTCCCCACCAGATTAACATTTGCCTTTCGCTTATTGCATTGATAAAATATTTCAGTAGGAGATAAAATATTTGTTACAAGAATTCATTTAATAAAATTTGGTCATATTTTAAAAATGGAGATAAGATTCTTTTAAATTGTTTATCATCTAGTATAGAAAGACCAGTAGAATATTAATGATGAAGACCATATTAGTCCTTTGATATCTCTTACGACTTTAATTACCTCATAAAAAATATATAGTGCAATACACTGATATCAGCACAACTTGACACCATAAACTCCAATAATTAATTTTAAGCTTAAGAATTTTTAAATAGAAATTGTTGTAATGATACGGGTGATTATCATTTGTATATATAATAGTTGACTACCCTTTTATATTTGCTTGAAATTTATATTTTCACATAATTATATTTTGAAATAGAAGGCCAACGGCTGATTGGTTAACGTTCCTGACTATTGGTCCCGGGTTCGAATCCCGGTTCGGGTATGGACCCTTCCTTTCTCTCTGTATTTCTTTGTCCTTTCTGCTGAGTTGATGGATGAACGTGGCCCCCACTATAAGCGGGTTTGTGGTGGTGTGACGTGGGTAATGTTACTCATCTTCGTGACTTAGTTCACATGTGCCCACTTGGCTGTAATGAGTAGCTGTTTCCGGCCTTGTTCCTTTTACTGTGTGAAAAATTGAATTTAAAAATTCTTAAGTCTTTTTAGAATAACCTATTAATATTTTAGTAACATCTAATTTGCGTAAAAAACTTTTATGAGAAAATCAATCAATTATGAAAAAATGGTTAAATTTAAGCATGCATATTCTATTTCTTATAATTGTATATGACTGTATTTTTCTTAAATTAATTATTTTTCATTTTTCATCTATTTCTTCCATTTAACACTAAAAGTGCAATAATATTAAAAATAGTTTTCTAAAAATACTAATTTTTTAATGCTTATAAATTGTTTGCTTTCGTAAATGCTCCAAGGAACCATTTTTTTTTTTTTAAGAATCACTTAAAAATAAATGCTCGTTGTTTTAAGTATTTATTTTTAAGACACTAAAAACTATAATCTTAATAAAAATAAATGCTAATAAATTATTATTCTAATTAGAGGATAATGAAAAACTAATATCAAATCTGTTGTTTGTAGTACTAATTCAAGTTAACAACTAATTTTCTCCGTCATCTAAAGGTAACAACGAATGAAGCCATTTCAAGTCTAATCTAATTCATTACCGATTTATGTAAGAGTAAATAGCACCTACCATTGTGGCTAAGCAATTATTTAGGTGAATGAAGTACATTAATTTACATTCATCTCTAATAAAACATTCCTTTTAAGATTTTATTCCTAATTGTTCAGAAAACTCTTTCGAGGTTGATATAGTATAATATAGAATAGACTTTACAAATATAAGCTGCAGAGTTTATTTTTTAAATTCATTTCCACAAATTAAATATTTATAATACTTAAATATTTTCTAGATTTCCATTCTAAAATGATGTGATTTTAGAATTATTTGAACTATTTGTATTTATAAATCTTTTCTCTCTCTCTCTCTCTCTCTCTCTATTCAAGTGATATAAAACTACCATTTTATCTTCAGTGAAACATTTTGATTTCAATTTAAATTCTATATAACAGAGGACTTTTTATTGTATTAAATTCACATTTTATTTTAGCATAGATTAATAAATTTTGAAATACATAATTAAAATATAACATCAGAAATGATTTCCTCTTATTTTAAGTATAAATAAAGTATCAATTTCCTCTCTTTGTCTAATTTTACACTATCTATATATATAAATATATTTATATATATTAATAGTTACTCTTTCTAACACAAAGTTAATGAATATATTTTTACTACATTAAATAATTTTATTTCCATAATAAATAATTTTGTTTCGGATAGTTAATTAAAATCGAGCAGAAAAATATTTCTTTTCATTTATTTGAATCCTTTAATATGCAGAAATTTGTATCACATGGCGTATATTAATGTATAAGAAAGTAAAAACAAAATATAATTTTTCTTGCTATTTAAAGTTTCAATAGTTGGTAGGTTTGCCGTTTTAGAATCACTTTTGAACATAAGGGCTGATTTGACGGGAAGCTAAGCTTTAAAAGGGATTCTAAACCAGTTTAAGGATGATATGTCGAGATGGGAATCGAACTCAGAGATTAAATGTCTATGATTTAAATGGAGGAATGTATAGGGATTATCTCAAAACCATTAAAATTAAGAAGAAACTTGATTGAAAGAAGGTTTTAATGTTTCAATTTTATTCCAAAATATTAAAACTATAAATTTTAAATATTTAAAAAATAAATTCAAGGAATATGAAACCATATACTTTCTACGTGTCGCACTAAGAAATTATGTATACTAAATATAATATAAAGATATTAGTTGAATGAGATTACACACACACATTTTCTACAATAAAACTTGTTAATGGAAGGCTTAAATGTATTTGGATTTTTATGCGAGAAATTCCTTCCTTTCTAACATGAATTGTAGTAACTCAGTGTCAGGAACTTGATTCTGTCATAATTTTCTTGTTTCTGTCATAATCAAACTTGATTCTGTCATTATTGATTGAATCAAGGCTTTCTTTATTTACTTTATATAATCTTAAATAAAATTACTTCAAAAATTATATTTCAAAGGTTTTTAATCATCAATAAACTTCTTTTCTGGAAGTCAAATACATTTTCTAATAAGACTCATTGTTTATCTATAGAGCTGGAAACACAAATATGTAACTACACAATATTGATTTCTGTAAATATTTTTTTTGAATGCGTATCACACAGTATAAACTTAAATTACATATCATAGATTTGCTATGTGTGATAATTTCAAAAAGATTTTCCAAGACAAAAAAGTTTGAAGTACTTTAATTTTTACAAATAATAATTTTATAAAAAAAAATAATAAAACACTAAAATTTGTATACCTTAAATTTTTACCCAAAAAAGTTGACTAAGTTCTATAATAAAAGCCTCAGTAAAGAGTTCAGCAAAAATTGCAGAAATCTAAAAAAAGAAAAGTGGTTGAGTATTTTTTGAAAATGATTTGTAAATTTATTCTTACTTAACAAAATGTAAGGTTTTTCCAAAAAGTATATGCTGCGTAAAATTTTTTTGAAGAACTTATTTTAAATACTACCCTGTATCATATATTAATTCCTCTATCTCTTTTCTATTCTATGAATTTATTTTTTAATTTTTCCAGTTTCAAAACTAACCCAAAATAAAGTTATAATATTCTGAAAATTTTTTTTCAGTACGCTTTCAAAATAGCCTTCAGCTTTTTTAAAATTTTGTCTAGTTTCAAAATTCAACTGCTTCAAAAATCCTTTACTGTTTATCTCACCCAGAGTTTTCTAATTCAAGAATAAATAAACAGAATAAAAGTTAATTCATTATTTTTGGTATTTATATATCGTGAAATTTTTGTAAACTTCAAGCACCGGAAAAGATGATATAAAAATAATTATTTTCCCCTTTTGATTTATAAAAACGGTATTCAGACAACTTTCAGACAGGGTGTGCCAGACTATATTCCGGAATTTATAAGGAAATTAATCCCTCCAAAATTGGAATTAAAAAAGGAATTGCTCAAGCAAGACATCCGTCTATTACTTTAAGGATTATTTGACAGTTCTTTCATCTAATTTCAGTTTTTAATTCATCAACTTGAAAAACAGGCTGAAATTCGAGTTTTAAGTAATTGAAAAAAAATCCAAAACAAAAAATTTGCCTCCGTAGCGGATCGGGTGATTAAAATAAATTAAAAAAAAAAAAACAGCCTTCGCGTTTTATGAATTAGTTAATTAATAAGCTCATAAAATATGAATATTATTGTTTTATTAGCTCATCATTTATAATAAAAATGTAATTCATGTTAAATAATAAGAAATGCAATTAGAAGTTGTTTTCGCTTCTCAAATAAATTGGTCTTTTTGTTTGAACAATATAATTAAAGAATATATTCTCAAAAAAATATAATATATACCAGACAACAGAGATGGTTTGTAAACATGTCTTTTTCACTGCATTTTTCATAATTATAATATGAGCTTATATGAGTAAGAGCACGTTATGAAATGTTCTGCTGATTATTTTTATTTCAAAGAGCATTTGACGGAGTATTTAACACATTTTACTTTTTCTTAGACATTAATTTTAATGAGGAATGTCTGTGGAAATTAATTCCATATTTGCTTTGTTTGTCCACCAAAATTTTGTCCAAAGATGAATTGAAAACGGCTGTAGGGAATAGAATAACACTCAAATCTTGATCAATGGATAAATTAATGTAAAAGTTATTTCACTCTCTCATTTCGTAATTTTAATTATAGCGTTTATAATATTTAAACCATAATTAACACTGGCTTGAATTAGCTGTAAAGTTGCTTATTAAACGATGTAATGAATTTAAGTGATTTATCACCATGTTCCGGAACTCTGTTCGCTTCAAGAACGAAGGTGAGGCTTCTTATCCTCCTTTTAAAATTTTCTTACTTATTCTTCCAATGCTTAATAGCAAATACCTACTTTCAAATTGTCCTTTAAAACTTCTAAAATTGTCAACTATCTTTTGTAAGGGTAACTGCTGACGGGTATTAAAAATATGTACGGCACTTTTTTCTACATTCCCTCAGTGAAATTTCTTTTTAAAAACACCCATATTTAACATTTTTGATTTTTGAAGAAATATATCACTTTACTTCAGCGAACGTGTTTACGCTTTTGTTAATACGCCGCCTGTTGTGAATGTATTGGTATATGAATGAAATGATTCCTGATTTCATTACTTAATAATATCACACCTAATAACAATTTACAAACGTTAAACATCTCGTTGAGTTTATTTTTAGATTATCTATACTTAAGACCACAATGTGTGGTGCATTTGATTTAATTAAAGTACATAATGGTCAATGTAGTAATCGTTATTTTTTCTAATCACTACTTTTCCCCGAAAGCGTTTTATATATTTTCCACTGGAAGCTGTGGCCCGAGAAAGTTGATCTTGCCCGGCTAATTACAATAATTGAATACAGATATATATCATTAGATCATGATAATTATTCGTTAGTGATTATGAGAAGGGAACTCTTAAGAAAGTTGACTAATTATATTACTCTAAAGTCTTACTTATTGTGTTACTCTTAGGTCAACTTTTGGTCCATTAAGACAATTTGGTCAAAACTTATGGCTTAAAGTGGATTTCGAACCACTTGATGTAATTAAAACTGAGTAAAATGGTAAAGAACTAACTTTTAAAGATTAGAATTTGATTGACTGTCATTATAACTGCAATTTTGTTTGCTGGTGATTATAAGAAAGGAAATCTTTTTGAAGAAGTTGATTAATTGGTTATTTCATTATTTAATTGATTTATATATAAATTTTTGGTCATGAATACTTATTTTTTGGGACTTACGGAGTAAAGTGAATTTTGAACTACTAAATGTAATTGAAATTAAATGAAATGTTAAAATATAGCAATGTTTTAAACTTTTTAATCTAGGAAATTTTCTGGCGATGTTAATGTCAGTGATGAAAATAATAGCATTAGGCTATATTCTTTAATAATTACTTCATTTATTTTGTTTTTATTTTTCCTCTATATATTAGTTTGCTAAGATCCGTGTACTATACAAGTGTATTATTATGTTATAGTCTTAAACCTTTCATTTGTATTTTTCTCAATGGTTAGGATTTTATTTGTCGCTTAACGGTTAGATAATATTCATGAGATCCGGACACGCAGTTTAACGCGGCTTTCTCAAACCGAGGCACGCATTTAAGCCTAACATCAGTTTCAAACTCACGAATTATTGAATCAAAAGCTAGGTCACTTAACTATTTGGCTACCGATTCGCCTTAAGGTGGGTTGAAATTTGAAATTGCAAAATTGAATGAGAACATTAAATAACAGAAATTCACTTTGCAATGAAATTTCTTAGCTATTTGAATTAATTCGATTTTTCGATTTACTCAGCTAATCATTCGACAATTAGAATTTTCATTTCTGAAATAAGCGATGAGTTAATTTCCTCTTTATCAAATCATAAAAATCAATATTTTGATCATCCTTTCCCGAAAATAATGGCAACTTTTCCATGTATCCTACGATATAAAATTTAATTCGTCATTTGGAGGAGAATGAAAAAGGCGTCATTGTATTGGCTATGAAGTGGGTTCGATACCTTACTCTGCTAAAGACAGTGAAAATTCTATTGACTTCAATGTCCTTCCAATAATGTGATGAGCAGAATTAGATGCCAGATCAGTATCGATCTCTTCTTTTGATTTAGTGTAAAATTAGAAAGCCGTTGGCGTTCAAAAGAAATCGGCAGCCATTTTCGGCAAGAAATAATCTAACCATTTGAAGAAGATATTTAGCTTGGGTAGTTTTTGGGAGCTGGTTCAATCACCGCAAAAACTGAATAACGAAAGATGCATATTGGGCTTTTGTCTTCTACGTACATGTCTGACGTGTACACGCTTGGGAGTTTTTCTTGTTTTCTTTCTTGTAACATATGAATACGACCCATTAACGGCGAGAAGATTAATATTTAAATACCTTAAAACAGAGCCTTAGGCCGTTTGGTTGTCCAATTTATAGTGTTCAATTCTTCTATAAGTAAGCATCTTAAATTGAAGAACTTTAAAATATATAGTTCCACTTGTCGACAAAATGAAGAAATTACTTATTGAATTGGCTTTTGTTCATTTGAACAGTTATTTATTTCTAAACTTATCTGCTCAAAATTGAGTCCATACTAAAATAAAATGTATTACGTATTTTAAGTTTAATACTAAGCAAATACAAGGCATTAAACAAAATAGAACAGTAATATATAAATCCATGCTTGGAATTTCACTTTATTCACGTTTGCTATATGCTGCTGCTTATTTTAGCAAAAACTTAATGCGCTTGTGTCAGTAAAAAAATGTTTGCATAAATGGAATCACATCTTGTAAAACTTGAGCTGTAAGCTGAATGGTTAGTTCTCTGAATTTCTGTTTATCGGCTTGTTTCGATTTATAGCTCTTGCAGGTTTAAATCCTTATCTTTTGGAAGTTAGTAGTAGTTTCGAAACACCTGTTTGAACTGCAGG
>JAPDSC010079928.1:200753-219416 GCA_026290005.1 Latrodectus geometricus
TATATATATATATATATATATATATATATATATATATATATATATATTCTTGCATCCAAAGAAGCATTTCTTTAAAATCAACATCCAAAATATCATGATTATACTGTGTCGTTTACTGAAAATTCAGTAATATAGTTTTACGATATGCCACCCAACCTGTCTAGTGGTTAGCGTAAATGACTACGGATTGTAAGGACCTGGGTTTGAATCCCGGCTCAGGCAGGGCTGTACTTTCTCTCTCAGTGTGTTTCTTGTCCTTTCCTCAGATGATGGATGAATGTGACCCGCCCTATAAAAGGGTGTGTGGTGATGTGGCGTGGGCGATGCTACTCGTACCTCCGTGACTTGGTTCAAATGTGCCCAACGGGTAACGATAAAATGAGTAGCAGTTTCCGGCCTTGTTTCGGCAAATGGGCTAATGTACTTACTTTCTCAAGAATGCCCGCCATTTAAAATAAATAAAAAGTTTTACGCTATTGAAATGAAGTCATTGGAAAAAACTGTGGTAAATCTGTTGCAATATTATGCTTTTCTTACAGCATGTAAATAAGTGGTAGTGGGTTCACACAGTACTGAACTGATTATGCTGTGATATAGTTTATCCATGACAAATATGCTCTTTAAATTTATCTACCTCTGTTAGTATGCTATAGAATCTTGGATAAGAGGGTACAAGTTTTCTTGTGTCCACTTTATCTAAGGACTATGGTTGAAATTACAATGCAATTGGAGATGTTTTAAGATGCTGTTACAGTGCAATATAAATGCCTAAATATCTCTATAAAATGGACCAGCTTCCCAAATCCTAAAGTAAAAGCATCTTAATATTGAATTTTTAGTTATACTTTGTAAGCATCGCCTGTTCAGTGAAATAAATAATGGATGAAATATATAACAAACAACACAGAGAGAAAACTGTAGTAAATAAATATGTATTTTCAAGTTATTTTTGTGAAGTAAAAACTACTTTTTAACGCTTTCATGAAATAATTATTTCCTACAATTAACGAGAAACACTGTTATGTCTTTAAGTGAAAGTATTTCTTGTTATTCATTAAATACTACGCAGTTGTGTTGCAATACAATGAATAATTAGGGTATTTATGTTGAGGAAAGAGCCGTTAAACTTTTCGTTAAAAAATATTCGTCCTTTAGTCTGCTAGTGTCGAAATATTTCAGGTATAATTGTTGGAGTCAAATATTTACTATACTCCACCATTTAATAAATCCATCTTTTCGGGAAGAAAAAGAATTCTTTTAGTTTCCTCTAAAATCATTTTGCTTTAGTAAGACAGATTATTTATTTAGTTTCCTTGTTCCTCTTGCGGTATATCGTGATGATTTTACATAATGTAGATATTTAAAATTAATTGAAATGACCTTTTCATCATCTTGACCGCGTCACTAAGATATGAAGCACGGGAAAGAAATCTTCTCAAAAAAATTTACCTGATTACTAAATGTCCAAACATGTAGAGCATAGAACGTATAGATAAGCTATGATATGAATCAATCAGATGCAACTATAGATATGATCACAAACGCAGCAATATATCTTAACATTTAATCTTTCATTCACATATTGAAAAATATGGGTTGTTAATTATGATTATGTGTCACATTAATTTAAAAAATATTTTGCATTATCTATTTTTTTCACTTTTTTATAGAACTTTTATGTATTAATTTTTGTTTCCTGTGAGGGTGTAAATAACTTTATTCATTAATTCTATATTAACTATTATTGAATTGTATATTTAATAAAAATTATTATTAATGAAAATTAATTGAGACAGTTAAATTTTTGACTATTTCATAAATGACTGAGTATTTTGAATTAAAGTTTATTTCACTTTACATGAACTTATGAGAATTAAAGTGAATAAATATTTTTAAGATAGAGTTTATAAAATCAAAAATGGAGTAAATGAAAAACTTCTATAAGTTTTCACGAGGTGAGTTTTAGAAAGAGCAATGCTATGATAATATAAAATAAGTACAAATGCTATGGTAAACAATAAATAACCTATTAAAATTTGTTAAAAATTTCATGATTGAAAAAAAAGATGAAAAATGCAAAAAGTTGCTTTGTGAAATGTATGCGCATTTTCTATTTTGATTTAATGGTTGTTTGATAGGATAAGCGAAATAAAATCATGCTTACCATTAAAGACGAACCTTTTTCTTTCTTGTTCTCTAATTTTTCTGCATGCTAAATGAATCAAACAAAATGAAATTTCTTTCAGTATGTCAAAAATATTTATTGATCAAATTTTACAAAACTAAAATTTATTTTTCTCTCAAACAAATTTACGTTACCCTAACACCTCACTGCTTTTTCTCGTTCAATCAAATATAGAATTCGATAAGGTAAGGAGTACTTATCTGTCTAACTTATCTACTATTTGGTAAGGCAACTAATACTTATCTATCTTTAAGCAAGAATACTTGCAAGAAGATACTCCTTGAGTATTTCTTGTAGAGTAAATTCATAGAAAATTATTAATAGGTATGCTTGCGCTTTATTAGTACATCGCATTTTAGTTTGCATTATAGTTTATGCGGTGTTCAGTGTTCAGCTATAATGTTCATATATTTATGATTTCTAGTTCACATCATCCCAAAATGATAAAATTTATTAAAAATTGAAGAAATAGAATGTATGAATTTTAATATTTCCATTTTAACAAGTTTATCAGCATAATGACTAAGCAACTAGCTATTCATTAATTATTCTTCTGTTTTATTATATTTAGTTTTTGAATGGCAACGTGGTTTTGTCAAAAATTATTTATAAGTTTAATTCGTTTTATCGTCACTTATCAATTATTCTAATTTTAAATGCGCATTTACTAGAATTTTATGTGTCAGATTCTCAGTGTGTATTTATCTCAGCTTTAAGTGTCATTTATTTGAATAAAAATTGTTTGTAGTTTTAAATATATTGATATTCGTTTATCTGTAGAACTTTTAGTTTATTTAAATGATTCTAAAAGCATCTGCACCATTCAGTATTTTCTTCTGTTAGGAAAAAAAATCGAAATCGTTTCCGTAAATGGCAATTCAAGTATTTGCCCCATTTTCACATTTACTGATGAGCACTAAATACAAACTGTTGATTTGCATTACAATACAAATTCTAATTTAGAATAACACATTATATGTGCTGGTAAAAGTAGTCTTTTAGTATCATGTCTTCCTCAGTTTTTCTAGTTGATAACTCTTGATATGCCTATTGGGTGAATTATTATGTATTATATAATTGTATCCTTAATTCTGATAACGTTGCTTCAGTTTCTTAAATTAAGTTTTAAGAATTAACGTACATTTATTTCTTTTATGACTGATGGACCGGAAAAGTTATTTTTACTTCCAACATTTGGATACTCATTACATTACACTGAATTCGTAATTTTTTTAAAGTTAATAACAGAGAATACAGTGGTTGATTTTGGAGGGAGTGCCATGAATCGCAACTGTTTCTTTCTCTTCTGTGTCACATTATTGTCGAGCTCGTACAACTACCATATTGTTTTGTATTCTTCATGTATGGGTTTGGTGGTGATTGATGCGTCGGTCAGACTAATCCCTTTCTCAAAACTTTATAGCGAAACCCCTTTCGAAATGAGACAATTCCTCAGAGTGTCTTTGATCTCTCTTTAAACTAGGGTGTGTCAGAAACGGTGGAGGTTCACTGAAAATTTCTCTTAAAAACTAAGTCTACTGCGCAATTGAAATAAGCGTTAGATGCAATTTAACTTAAATAAAATTAGACGCAATTTAAATAATCGTATAATCACTGGTAATTGATAAAATGTAATCGTTTACATAATGACATCAGCATGCTGGGATACGACTCAAATTTTTTGGTTATATATACTTCCTCGCAACTGCGTATATATTCAACAAAATGCGAAAAAATATTTCAAGTAGAATTGATTTATAATGTTACATAAATGTCTTGAAAATTTTATTTCTCAAGTAAATAATTTTCATGTAGAAGTAATGTATAACTGCTGAGTATTTTTCCTGACAAATCAAGAAATAATTCCATTTATTAAATATTTTTCGCAATCTAATTCTTGTATAGTAAAACAAGCAATGAAAATTTTATTCACATAAAATCAGAGATGACAAGCATGTGTTTTAGAATTAATTTTGTGTACTTATGATAAACTTTACATCAGTTAAATAGTAAATTACTTAAAACGTGTTAATGTAAATATTAATAATAAATAAAGCAAACATATTATATTACGTGTCAATGTAAATTAAATCTACTTTATGTCTTTAATTACATGAAATAATAAAATATAAATGTATTAACTACATTTGGTTTTACTAGTTAAGAGTTTTTATAGCTGTCAAGAAATTATATTTAAAAATCGAAATGCTATAGTCTTTATTGTAATGTCCATCAAAACCGTATTTAGTGTCAAATAGTGTTATAAAAATTAGAAGACAATATTTTATAATATGAGATAAAGTCAAAATTTTCCGTAAGATTTTTTTTTTTATCAAATATGAAGACTTGTTTATATATGCAAATATATGTAAATACATGAGCAATCTTCATCATTCAATGATATCATTGAGGATAAAGGAAAGATAGATTATATCATTACTTGAGAGTAACAATGGAAATGATAGCTTAAACTACGTAATTTTACAGCAATTATAAAATTTGTAGTAAAAAATATTTAGTAATATAAAGAGTAATTTAAAAAACAAAAACATTTTTTTCAAGAAGAGAAGGATCACTAAAATAATTCTTATATTTAGTATTCAAATTAACAAATTTAAAATTAATGAAAATTAAGTAAAAAGTTTTTAATGAGAATCGTTAATTTTTAATGAAATAATTTAGGAGTTTATAATTCAGGAAAAAATATCAAGTAGATAGATATATGTATGCAATATCAACCGGAGCCTTTGCATAGAAATAGTATGGTGTTTAAACATACATTCATACATACAAATAATATGGTATAAAATAAAAAAGATTTTAATTTTTTTAACTAGTAATAACTAAATAAAATAAAAATTCTATAACCTTCCCTTTATTGGAGTAATTAAAATATATTATAGATATAAATATATATTTTTTTTGTAAAAGACAGTTATATATACTTCATAGCGTATCTTAAAAATTAAGTATCTTTTTATTTTTTAATTGTTAAAAATCATATTATCTGTATGAAAAGTTTAATATCGCAGGCCACCCAACCTGTCTAGTGGTTAGCGTAACTGACTAAGGATGGGGAGGACCTGGGTTCGAATCCCGGCTCAGGCATGAAAGTACTTTCTCTTTCTCTCTCTTGTGTTCCTTGTCCTTTCCTCAGATGATGGATGAATGTGACCCGCCCTATAAACGGGTTTATGGTGGTGTGGCGTGGGCGATGCTACTCGTACCTCTGTGGTTTGGTTCAGAGGTGCCCACCGGGTAACGATAAAATGAATAGCAGTTTCCGGCCTTGTTGCGGCAAATGGGCTAATGTGCTTACTTGCTCAAGGGTGCCCGCCATTAGAAGTAAAAAAAAATTAATATCGCATACATACATTTACTTAATATATATTTTCATAAATTATAAACTTCAAAATTTTGAAATATATTGTGCTTTCCTTAATTTTAATTATGATATTATATGCTGTAAGCTCAGATGATGCATGTAACATGAATTAAAAGGCGTCTTGAACTAATACTAATGATATATTAGGAGATACACATTTTAAACGATGACCAGATAATAAGACAATTAAAATAAAAGTATAAATACACAAAAAAGGAAATGTTTCTAAAGAAGTACTTCGCTCATATATTTTTCAAACTTGGTGTTTTAAATTAGTAAAAGAAAGTTATTTTTACTGACCGGTTAGATAAAAATTACAGTATTTGCAGGCGTATAAGTAGCTTTTTTTTTTTTTAAATAGATCTGAAGAAAAGGATGCGTCTTCTATAGAATCAGAAGATCTAAAAGAAGTACTCATAGTAAATATTACCAACGAGATTTATACAAAACAGAAATAATCGCTAAATCACTCAAGAAGTGTGGCATTCGTAATGCACTGATTGTTGTATGAGGCAATTAGTTGTATGAGGATTCAGATGCTGATTTAGAAGAGGTTTCAAGTGACCCTCCATTTAGCTCCGAATATGAGTGTCTGGGTTTTGGCAGATGATTAAAGAGTGTTATTTATCAGGTAGACTGTGGATATTCTCATATGACTAGATAAAGTACTGTATATGTTATTACTTAATATGTAAAATACTCTTCATTTATTATAATGAATAGTAATATTTTATAATTTGAAACTGAATAAAAAAAGTCGAGGGCGTCTTATATGGAAAATACGGTATTTATGTCAGCAATTAAATAATCAATAAAAGAATAAAATATTATTATTATAAAGTTTATAACAATCTTTTCTAGTAAAATAATTTAACCCGATAATCAATAGGAAAAGACCGGGACCTCTACACATTTTTATGTAAAATAAGCTAACAAAGCATAATTTGAATATTTTAGCAACGTAATGAAAGATTAAATAAAATAATAAATAATACAAACCATAACCTCACTATAATATAAATTACAGAAATTAAAGTGAATTTATGAAACTGAGCTTAGGATAAAATATTT
Organism: Latrodectus geometricus; assembly: GCA_026290005.1. Taxonomy (NCBI): domain Eukaryota; kingdom Metazoa; phylum Arthropoda; class Arachnida; order Araneae; family Theridiidae; genus Latrodectus; species Latrodectus geometricus. The sequence continues at coordinate 207,395 of JAPDSC010079928.1, forward strand.
GTCTATAAATTAATCATATATCACTAAGCTTATTCAAATAAATTTAACAATTTCTAATTTCGGAATCATAACCTTTCCTTGGAATTCATGAAAAATTTAATGGAATTTAGCAGGATTAAATTTCTAAATTATTATTTCCTAAAAACTTAAGTATTTGTTATTATTTTCTAAATTGCTGTTGACACATAGAAAAACAGATTAAAGGATAAATTTTTTTAATCGAAATATAATAAGGATGAATTATAATTAGGATTATTTTAAATTACTCAAAATAAAAGTGAATTGTTCATTATTATTGCCACAGATATAATATGCTCTCCTTACATTATCAAGAGATAAATCTCATTGATAGCTAAATCAGAATTTAATAATGAAGGAAGACAGATTCATATTTCCAACTCGGATTCGTCTATCGAAAATAATCGACAATATTTCTTCCCTTTGTGACTAGGAAGCTGCAGAATACTCAGTGGTATACATTCTTCATTCAATATATTGAATGTCTAATGAACTCTTGGGAACATTTACGTACATAATTTTTGCTAATGTAGTACAGACTTAGTAGGATTTCTAATTTCATAATTACATTCTTAATTATTAATCTCTGACATAATGGTATTTCGAATTTAATCATAATCTCATAAATTAGTTTTGCATTTTGTGGATTTGTTTTATATAAGATTAATGATTAAAAGTATACATTCAATCTTAAGAATTTATTAATAAATAATTATTTCTATTCTTATATTTGTGATGACAAATTACTTCTAAAGCACATAATAAAATTTATGCATTTCTGGGTTTATTTATTTTAAAAAAAGGATTAAGAACTTGATTAAGAACGTAAAAAAGAACTTGAAATATTTTAAGGCAAAATTATGAACATATATTTTGGAAATGGTGCCAAAAATCCTTCTGATGAATAAATTATCTCTGATTAATCATTTTCCTAAAACTGAAGATCTTTAATATTATTTTTATTTAATGATTAATCACAAATCTACAGATTCTTTGGATGGAGAATACAAAAAAATCTTAATATATTTCCGGTACAGAACATCTTATATTTCATTTGGAAACAATCGTCAAAATTTCTTAGAGACTGCGAATGAAGACACCAAAAAAAAAAAAAAAAAAAAAAAAAAAAAAAGGAAGAAAGAAAGAAAAATTGCAATAATAAGAATTGTGCTCACAAAAATAAACCCTGCAAAAATGAAGTCCAGAAACTTACAAAAATGTAATTGAAAACTATTTATGCTTATAGACTTAAAAAAATTATTTTTGTGAATTTTTTCTTTTTAGAATTTTCAAAACAAAGTATAAATTGATGCATAAAACTTTTGAAAGAGTTGATTATTATTTTACAATAATTATAATCATCAATATTAATGTTTATATTCTATTATTATATCTTCACTAATTAAAACCTATTAATGTGTTTTAAACTCAGAGTAAAGGTAAGTGTATATTAGGTATGGAACATATTCTTGATTTTGAAAATGCTTTAATGTTTATTAAATTATTATTTCAAAATGGAATTTTTTGCCATAAATATTAACATATAAATAAAATTTAAATGCTAAACTTATTAGTGATAAGTATGGAAAAAGTGAGAATTGTTTTAACACTATAAAAAATGATTCATTCTTAGTCTAATGGAAAAAAACAATAATAGGCTTATCTGACTCAAAGAAAATATTTGCTGTCTGTTTTATTATGAAAAATTAATTTAAGACAGATAACAAATAAGATTTGATTTGCTTATTATGGTAAATAACTGATTGAATAACGCAGCTCATGTAAAAATTAATTTCTTAAAAATTATTATTGATATTGTTGAAATAATTTACTATTAATTTACAATTTAATTATTTGAATATTTTTGAAATAATTTATTATTAATTTACAAGTTAATAAAAGACAATTGAATTTAAAATATGCCCAAGTTTCATAAATTTTTTATAAATTTTTTCTTTACTCTTCTAAAGAAATATAAGGGATTTACTGGTTTTATTTCATCATGAATTATTTACAATCATAATTATCAACAATTATTTCATCTTGGGTTTCTATTTTCAACTAATATAAGTATAACGTAGCAACTATGCATTTTACGATTGTATATAAACTTTTTTTGGGAGGAAATTAATATATTTTATCACTGAATATAAAGTGAAAAGTAAAAGACTGAAATACATGCCATACTTAGTGGTAAAATGAAATAGGATTTTTATTTGTTTGAAAAACTACATTTTTTACGTGCCAATTACGAAATTTATTTCCTGTTCTAAATTTTCACTTGTACTTTAAGAAATGGGAAATAGTGCATAGTACACTGACTTGAATTGATAAGCACCTAAAGCAAATACCAAATAATATTATGATTCGCGGATTGGTCAGTAAATTGTGAAAAACACTTGCTTAAAATAGTTAAAGGAAGTCTAATCTCTGTCTCGTTTTGCTTTTCCTTAAAAATATGTTATTTTGACGCTATATTTATTTATCTAGCTTAAATTTAAGAGGACTATAGCAAACTTCTTTCAAAAAATAAATGCATCAGCTGGTGACGTGGATGTGACTGTTTTAGAAAACAAATCCTCCAAACTATTCCATGAGTTCTATCTCGATTTTTTAAAACTCTAATTTTTTCTGAGTAAGTAAATGATAAATGGGTTATTGTATGTACCCATTTAATCAAAAGATGAATCTTGAGATAATTTCTTATTAAACTTCTAAAGTTCAAGGGGAATCCATATAATATTTTGCATGGAATAAATATGAACTATTAAAAAAAGATTAATGGCCAAAATATAATTATTTCCTCAAGACTAAGAATGGTTACCACGTTAATTTTTTTTATCACAACAGTAAAAAAGGAATCTTAAAGCATCTTGAGTTTAAGCAAATACTATAAACTTATGTTGCGTATATATCTATTGATAGTTGCGTATATATCTATAGATATCTATCTATAGATAGAGAGACTGGATGGTTATAGAGTTTAAACTTTTTTGAAAAGTAAAAGTACATGCACTGAAAATATTTTTGACTTAACTAACTGACAATAATTTAAATATTTATATTAGGTTGGGGAAAAAGTAATCCATTATTTTTACGTGAACTTTTTGTAACTTCTTTCAGATTCGCTTTGTAAAAAGGTTTAAAACAGTTTTCATGTAGATTTTTAGGTCTTGTGCGAAGCTACGGCTGCTGACATGCTGTCAAGTTTGATAATTTTTGATATTTTATAGACATTCTCGACGATGTTGTATCCATGCGAGGTGCATCTTTAGCATCCAAATTTCCAAACGGAATCGACGAAACCAAAATTGTGCGTAACTGGTTGTTACAGTCATATATAGGACGATAAACACTTTTCACAATTTTAGCCACCTGGTTAGCATTTTCGCCATTATAAAAAAAAAAAACTAAAATGTATCGAATTTTCTGTTTGTTGTCTTCTATTTTTAAAACTTTGTACTCATAACTGAATTAATCAAACAAAAAACCGCAAGAGAATATTTTAGTGTCAAATGTCACCTTTCCAATGAGCATAAATTTGAAATTGTTTGATAGATACCTCACGAGATAGAGGTCACTACAGACGTCTACCAAAAAAATAATGGATAACTTTTTCCCCAACCTAATAATTTTAAAAATTCAACATGATTTTTATTAATTTATCAAGTCAAAATGGAATTTATTTCAGTCGAAGATGAGTCATTAAATTCAAACGACAAATATAAAAATTGTTAAAAAATCGAATAATCATGAAAAAGTCTCTTAAGAAAGCTAAGAGCACGTTTTAAGTTTCAATCTGACTAAGTTTTAATATTTGTAAGTGTTAAAAGCAAACATAGTTTTATCAAAGATTTAACTTTTTTCAATCATATGCTAGGTGGAAATTTATAAAATGTAAAACTATAAATGAATTATTCTAACCTTAATAGAAATTTTACAAATTTTAAATTTGCTCATAAAATATTATAACATCATGCATTTTTGATACAATACTAGTAAAAGTCAAACAAGTGGTAAAACTCAAAAGAAATTTTAAAAATGTTAACAACAGTGCTAAATTTGCAACATTTTATAGATCATCAGATATTTAGTTTCAACGTCAATACATAAATTATTGCAACATCTGCTTATGAATATTATAAAATATTAAAAAAACTTTACAGTTGCTTTATTTATTTTTAAAGAATTCTCTTTTTATTTCAACCTGTATCAAAATCCTGCTGATGAATTTAGAATATTTGCAATAAAAAAGTATACCCACTTGTGTTAAAAATTCTCTTGTCAAAACTTTTAGAAATTGTTTCTCATCAAATCAATGTTTGACTGCCATTAATAAGGATGTTACAGAAATTCCTTTGATAGGTTGAGGCCTTTAAATGATCAGCATGTTTCCTAGATTTAGCTTTAATCACGATTTACTAACTATTTACTAAGTAAAACATCAGATGAATTTGATGATGTAAATATGCATTATATGGTTAAATTGGTTCAGAATTTCTGAACCAATTTTAACAATGTGTCATCATTACAACACATATTATAATATAATTTACTTTAAAGATAACATAACAAAATTCTTGAACTACAACTTTATTTGGGAATTTTGCTAAAATAAATTATATTTAATTATTTCGATACTCATATATATATTTATGCATTTCATTTCAACTCTCTTTCAGTTTTTACATAGTAATACAGTTTCAATGTTGAAAAAGTTATTCCTCAAAAAATATTTTCCCACAATAAACTTAAAAAATAACTTTCTGTAGAAACTGCCAAAATAGGATTAAATAATCCAATTTAGATAAATTTGAGAGCAATTATTTGTTCGGTGCTAAAAATATTTTAAATTATTTATCAAAAATATTTTATTAAAAATTTGATTTTTTGTTCCATATAATTCTAAGTTTGAAAACAAAATTCATTGTAGATTGAAAAATTGTATTTCTTTACTATGACTAATTTTTCTCATGTATGTAATTTGAATACTGTAAAATTTTAATGATTATTATTATATAAGGTATTTAAGGAGAAATCAAGTCTTGCAACATATTAAACCTTTAAAACTCAGTAAAATATTCCTCAAATTCAGACTGTTAACCAATACATTATGGAATTTTGAAAATATTTTTAGGGACAGATTATTTCTTTTTGTTCCATTTTAGAATATACACTGTTTTCTAAAATATATTAATTAATTTCAAAGAACAAAGTACCAAAAAAGTCAAAAATGACTGAACCAAAAAAGAACAATGAAATTGTATAAGTTCTTTTCTGGCTTAATAACTTTTTAGGGAGAAAACATCTGATTCATATTAGATTTTTAAAGCTCTCACACCAGAATATATATTATGATTGTTATATGCTTCTAAAATTGCTTGTAGATAATATGAAAAGCACTAAAATTTCCCAGACTTTTCATTTAAATTCTTTGCTGATATATTAAAGTTTTTGATTAAATTTAAGCAAATGTTGAAATAATGCAAACTATTGTTATGCACTAAAACATATTAACCTCTTCGTGGCTATTCTTTTAAATTTATAAGTATTCTTTTAATATTACTATAATTTGTTTCTGTTTCTTATTTAAATCCAGATTAAAAAACTTAAATAAAAAATTGAGAGCAATTTAGAAATATCAAAATGTTAAACAAAAAGGGAGATACGTTTTATCATCCATTTGTGCGCATATAATTTAGAGCAAATCTAGGGAAAATGTGCCAGCAAAATTGTTAAATAAAATAGAAATATATTGATCTTAGTTTCACACAGCTTATTTTTTTCGCTCTTAATTTTCTTTGTTAATTATTATCGGCCTCAGGAATTTGAATTTTAATTTTTTTCAAAATACCATCAGTTAGTTCCATTGTTCTTTTCTTTAACAAAATTAATTTCTACAGGTTTCCACAAACCTCTTTATTCTTTTTACAAGTAGAATCTTCTCTGTGTGTGTGTTTACTGCTTTTTTTAAAGGAAGTTTACCCTTCTGTCAAATGGATGAAAAGACTAGAAACAAAAAATTATAATAAGTAAATTCTGCGTAGTTTTTTTAGTGTTGACTATTATTTTCAGTCACGGGTCACTGATTCTGAGGATTCTGTTGCATTAACAACATTAGTTTAAGGAAGCAATATTATTTTGATTATTATTCATAGGTTAAATCTTCATCGAAATCACGAATTTTCCAGATCTATTGTTTACAATATAAAAATTCCTCAATTCCAAAATACAATAAAGGAAAAAAATAATAAATATATATATACTTTTATACTTTACCTTTAAAGGGTTAAAATGTTTTTCGAATAAAATTAACCAAGATAAGAAAATTTAAAAAAATTTTATACTTAAATTTACAGTTATTTTATAGGTATTTCAGGAATTTACATATAAAGAGCAATGTTATATATTTATACGCTTCCATGAAGCTCTGAGTGAATTGCAAACCTTCTAATTCAGATTGGTATTAAAAATATGACTTTTCAGTGTGTATTATTTTCTGGAAGTGAGTATTTAAAAGACAATGCTGTTTTTCTAAACCAAATATATACTTATTTTCATTAGTAAGTAATTAACACGATTAAACTGAAGAGGCAAGATTTGTTTAAGAGATCTCTCTCTCTCTCCCAGGTTAAGAAAAATATTTTCTCATCCTGGGAAATTTTTTTAAGGCATATATAGTCATTGATAATGTTTATTTTATTTATTTGTTTTTGACATTTAACATTTTTTATCCATTTAGAATGTTTCTTAACAAAAATGATGTATTTTTTAAATGTTAACTCAAAATTTTATCAATAACCAGTTGTTTTGCAATAGCTAGAAAATAATGAGTTGTTAGTTGTCACAAGCATGCTCACAAAAAACTTAATCATTGATTGCGAAATCACGTATAAGCGATTATTAGCAAGAAAAAAATGTATGAACAAAAATTTTATTTCAGGTTTGTGATTCTCTCTCTAATACCACTTCTTTCTCTCTGATTAAATGGACACACACACACACACAATTTCGATGTCTGTTATGGATTTGAGAAAATATTTTCTAATATAATCCCGCGTTCCTAGAAATCAGTAGAAAAAGCCTTTGAAGAAAATAATACAATCCAATGGCTCTTTTTTACATTTTTATACTCTGGAGAATTTTTTTACAATGGTGCCATTTACATCAATGATCTAAGTTAAATGACAATTTGTATTTTATTAATCTTCATGAAAGATTTAAAAGAAATGTAAATTAACTGCTTCAAAACAAAGTAGATGCTCTTGTGTGTGAAATACATCAGCGTATATATATATAATATGAAACGGGCTTTAAGTGCACGCAATCCCCATTTCATACCCCCACAGGCCTTGCCTAATTTCTTGCTGTATTTTTGCAGCACATGATTTAATGACAATTTTAACTCATAAAATGAATAATGAATAACTACGTTTACATATTGGAAAGAAAAGGCAAATTGGTCAGTTCAGTCATAAGTCCAGCTTTGTAGAATATAGTATAAAAAATCAAAACTATACCCATGATTAATGTATGGAAGCAGGTTCTGTACACCGATACATCGAGAAACATCCCTGGTAAAGTGATCCAAGAACCACCAGGATCATCGATAATTGCTACTTTTAAAGACAAGCGTAGCAAGCATCTCAACTCTTTCATGACTTTTATGCAGAAACAAGAGATCAATCTCAAAGGTTACCATTTCCACAGAAAACGCAATTTGCCAAAATACAGAAGATTTCGTCTCACTTATTTATGCTAACTAAAGAGTCTGTTTAGTATGGCTCAGACATCCTAGAGTTCAGATCCTGTATCTATCTATGTACGACCACTGTGTTCAGTGAAGAGCTCTCAGTTCCACCAAACCATTGATAATTGTCATATTTTTTATGGAGAGGACTAAAAACAAAGAACTTTGGGGGGAGGGTTGATTGTCCTACTAAGTCCGACAAATTAAACTATTTCGTCAACGGAAATTCAATGATCTGACAAGCATGTTTCATGGCCCAAAGGCACTCTATATATTCTTTGTATCTTGCAACTGATTAAATGCTCCATTTATAATATATAATTGCATTGTGAAAGCGACAGTACTTAAAGTAGGTACCACTTTAGTAGTAATCTCTCAACACTTAAAGATACCATGGGAAATAGTTCAGACTGCACCTGATGATGAAATGTTTACTTCATGATATTATCAAATGAACAGTTATAGAAAGAAGAGAAAATTTATTTTCAACAAAAAAAATAGTAAGTTAGTTTGTTGACTCTACCGTCACTTTTTGCTCAGAAGGTCTCATTTAATCTGAATTTTAAGTTTAAAGTGAATTTTGAAACGCCTCAAATATCCATATTCGAAGAAAACACAATTAGCAATATATTTATTTAATTAAGATTATAGTATGTCTACAATATCCAGGAGTGATATTAAATTTAACTCACAGCGAACAGTAAGCAGCTAGAAAATTTCACAATAAACTATTATTAAGCACTAGTTAAGAGAGAAGATATGACTACCTCAGATCTATGCTAATAAATGTTTATTAGTGAATAACAAGTTTTCCAACCGTAGTTTTAGTCAGGACAGGTGTATCAATCATTGTACCACAATGATGGAAAGTATAAAAATTGTTTCAAGGCATGCTTGTATTACATTTTAGTTTCAACTTAAATGTAATACAATGTCACAATTATGACTTGTAACTTAAGTTTATTACTTGTCACATTTTCCTATAACCTGAAAAATTCACTTCATTTTTATGCATCATATAATTAATTAAAGATTTATTGGAGTAATTATCATAATTCCCACACTGGGGAATCATGCTTTATATAAATTATCTGTGAAATTAACCTTCAAATTAAGAAGTAACGCCTAAAGCATGACTATGAAATAGTATTAACAGAGCAGAGCATATTTTAAAATCCAATTACATTATCTGTAACTTATGCTTATTGAATTTGACGTAATTGACTTCTCTTGAAATAAATTCTATCTTAAACGTTCCTTTTTCATTTTATATATATATAAGCTACTTTGTCTGCATAAAAAGGCTTTCAAAGATTCAAAGATGCAGTTTCTTTTAGTCTTTATTATTCAAATGAAAGATGAAAATCTATTAATAGAAATATTTTTATAGTTAAGATAAAAGTTATTTATTGAAATTCAGTGTGGGAAATCATGAAGAAATTATGGAAGTATCTTTTTTTATTATTTTCATTAATTTCATGAAACAGAGGAAGTTTTCCTCACAAGAGTATATATTATTAGTAAAAAAAATAATAATAAATTTAGGAAATCTTTTGAATCCTATTTATTCTGATCCTTAAGAAAAATATTTTTTTTTTCATATTTATACAGAATTCCTTAAAAATCTTGCTAAGAAATACGAAATTCGGAATAAGAAATCAAAAATGTCTAATTCATGAAAAAAATAGCCTTCACTCCATTTTCAGATGAAACCATATCTTAGATTAAATTTAACTCTGGTGAGAGTTTATCATAAACAAAAAAACAAGCAGACTAAACAGAAAAGGTAATTTAAATAAAATAGTGATAACGTTTTTATTTGTTTTTAATTTCAAGCATCCTACTTATGCTAGAAATAAAACATCAAAATTATCGCATGACATGACAAAATCTAAATAAAGAAGAAATGGGTAGTCAACCCTCCTATAACTCGGTACTCTTACAACGCGGTTTTCATTCAATAATATCCCATCAGATCTTTTCGTGAACGCAATGAATGGTTTTAACTGGATATGTTTATATAAACATTCAAGGTTATTGGCAATATATATTCTCTTAGCCGTTTACGGCATCGTTTTCAGTCTTCTCAGAGCTCTATCACAATACGTGTCGTTGGTAAGCAATTCTTTCTAAAATTTTGCCTGCGCCGTCTATTCGTTTACTAGTTGTTTGCTGCTTAATTTGTGGTTTATAAATGGACAACATTACAAAATACTGTAAGTAATATTCTTTATTCATTCTTATATAATAATAATAAAGTAATTATTAATCCTATATTTGCATCATGTTTAACACAAAAGAAACAAGGAAAGGACTAAAAAGAAAGTTTATATCGCTTGAAGATAAAATCCAAATTTTAAATCGTTTTGAAGGCGGTGAAAAAATATCGTCTGTTACAAAATCAACAAATTTGAATGAATCTACAATTCGAACATTAAAGAAAAATGCAGATAATATAAGGAAAACTGTGGCAGGTGGCTGTCCGTTAGGCGCGAAACGTGTTACTCGCACACGAAATTCTAATATGGTTAAAATGGAACGGGCGTTAATGATCTGGTTGGAAGACTGTATTGCCAAAAAGATTCCTATCAGTGGAAATCTAATCAAACAGAAAGCTCTTAAAATCTACGATCATTTAAGGAATATTGGGACTTCTTATGCAGGGCTAGAAAATGATTCGTTTGTCGCAAGTAAAGGATGGTTTGAAAAACTAAAAAAAAAGGTACTCATTGCACATTATTAAGTTTCAAGGAGAACAGGCCTCAGCAGATGCTGATGCTTCCGAAAATTATTAGCAGGAACTTGCTAGAATTATCAATGAAGGAGGTTATTCACCTGATCAGATTTTTAACGCCGATGAGACGGCATTATATTGGAAAAAACTACCATCTAGGACATACATTTCGAAAAATCAAAGGCGTGCTCAGGGGTTTAAACCTTCAAAAGAATGTATCACCCTTCATGTATGCAGCAATCTATCAAGGAGCCTGATGATAAAACCAATGATAATAAATCGCTTTTCAACTCCCCGTGTAATGAAAAACATTAATAAGACCCAATTGCCTGTATTCTGGCGATCTAATAAGAAAGCTTGGATGACTCAAAATTTATTTGAGGATTGGTTTTATAATTGTTTTATCCCGGCAGTGAAAACCTATACGATGGAAAAAAATTTGTATTTCAAAGCTTTATTGGTTCTTGATAACGCTGGTTGCCACAACATAGAATTGGATGATCCAAATGTGAAAGTTGTCTTCCTTCCTCCTAACTGCACGCATTAATACAACCTTTGGACCAAGGAATCATTCAAACTTTAACCCTTCTTTGCATAATGGTGGAAATTTCCATCATAACCTATAATGCCCAAAAATTATATAAAAGAACAAGTTCACTTTAAGTTGATCGTGTTTAGATACCTTTTTAATGTCCATTGCATAAAAAGAAACATAGCTGTCAAAAATAAACAAGTGTCATTATCAGTGAAACGAGATTAAAGTTGTTTCATTCCGCTGTTTCTTGTAGTTGCAATAAACGTATGATTTCGTTTATAATTTTGTTTTATTATATTAGAGTTTCTATTGCTAAAAAATTGAAAATGAGTGGAAGAAAGGTTTGTAACACGTGTTTCTGTTATTTTCCTCTTTTATTTCTATTTAGTACTAAGCTAATGATCTAACTTTGGATGATGATGGAAATTTTTAGCATATTGTTTTTTGTTAAATTTATACTATAAATATATACTAAGATTTTTTAACCATTTTCCTTTAATTTTGAACATGAATTATATCAACTTGATTTATTTCACCAATAAAGAAAAAATCATGCAAAGAAGGGTTAAAAATGTACTACACACGCCAACTTTTCCAAACCATTTTCGACAGATTAGAAAATAGTGAAAATAAAACTCTTACTCAAGTGTGGATGGAATTTTCTATTTTAGATTGTATTAGAACCGTGTCATCGGCTTGCGCAGAAATTAAACCATCAACGCTTAATGCGTGTTAGAAATGCGCTTAATGTGTTTTAGTGGAGTTAGAAAAAAAAGCTACAATCGAAAACCAATGTGAAGATGAACCAAGTAAGGAAGAGATTTTGCCCATTAAAAGAAGACGAGTTAGGCGACTCATATCTGACAGCGAGGATGAGTGTTGAAAGATTACATAATTTTGCAAAATTTTTTTTAAATAATTTTACAAACTACTTGTTTTTGTTGGAAAACAGTTTTTTATAATTTAGTTTTTGTTTAATTTTTTT
>JAPDSC010079928.1:224416-277774 GCA_026290005.1 Latrodectus geometricus
CATGTATCTTGTGTTTTGCGGAATGTAAATTAATTAAAACATTTCCAAAAGTCCTTCTTGAGTAACTGTCAGAATCAGCGTAAGCTTAAACAAAATTCACTTTACCTCCTGTGCTTAGATCCTTAGCTTAAATGCACTACAAGGCGTCATGAATAATTCACAAGAACTTATTTCATGAGCTGATGGCGAAAATGCTTACCTTATCTTTTCTCACAAGATTATTTTCTCCTCATTTTTAATTTAAAATTTTGTAATAAAGCCTGTCAAAACAAATTCTTCTGATCTGAAATTCAGATGACAATTTAATTTGAACATGTTTTATTTTCCACTTAATATATCAGAAGAATCTGCACTTTTAGTAGAACTATAAATATAAGCTATATATAAAGTATATTCATCCTTGTTTGTTTTGATTGCATTAAATTTTAACAATGTATACGCAATCAATTGTTTTTATAAATTTATAAGATAAAGTATATTAATTTATGGTATAAATTATGAAGTAAAAATCCCCTTTATTATATGGTTGGTTATAGATTGAATAATGATCTAAAATAAACTGAATTTTTCATGCTTAATTTTTGCTTACATTTCAGTACAATATTTCAATTTAATATTTTGTAATTAACTCAGAATATTATAACCCCTTGCAATCTAAGAAAACGCTTATTACTAATTAGTTTCATCTTACAGACTAATACGTTGTAACTTCCTAAACTTGAATTAAGATTTAATTACTTTTTCTTATAGTATAAATTCATAGAACTAGTTTAACCAATACGTAGAATAGTTTATAATTTAAAGAATGAAAAATAGAAATATAGTTGTTTTTTGTTATGGTTTTTTTATTTTGCTGTAAAAATTTGCTTTTATAGAAAGCTCCTAAAATTCTATTTTTAACTTTCCTTGTGTTCTTAAATTCTATATAATATTGTTGAGTTAGTTAATCTTTAATTTTGAATTTAATTTTCCAAAAGTTGAACACCTTGACTCGTATTTCATTTGTCTATGTTGAAATCCATCCTAGCAAAATTAAGAAATAATCAGCGAAATTAAAAATTATTCTAATCTCTCTTTCTAAAAAGGGGATTTTTTTTTTTAAAAAAATCCTACCATTTTTATTCATTTTTCGCTTAAGAAAATATTAATATTTTCAAAGATATTTATAAGTGTGAACCTTGAAATGGCTTATCAATATTGCTTTTTTTATCAGACTAATCTTTCAAGGATTTATTTTTTCTAATAAAAATCAGAAACAAGATAGGATACCTCACTGAATGATTGAATGTACGTATGAGGATAATTTAATAAGCTTTATTTTCTTATAAATAAAATAATTTTTATTTAATTTATGCCAAATATGACAAAACTCTTATTCATGTTAATCAGATATTAATAAAAGTGAACAATGGATAAAGTTTCGGTTAATACAGAAACTATTAATTTCTTTCTTATACGAAATAAATATGAAAGGTCATTTGGTGCAATTAAAAAATAGTAAGAAAAGCTTTTGCAAAACATCTAATAATTGTTATCCGCACTTAATCATTTTACTATGATGTAGTAGAAAAAATGATTATGTACTATAAGAGCAAATTTCATCCATCAAATTGCTGAATCATTCGGTAGAAAGCTTCAAATTTCCTAATGCAGAGTTAGGGGAATCTATTATTTGTGTGACGTCAGTAGTCACAGTGGGGAGCTTTCTATTAAGAAGCGCAGGTAGTTCCTGGTTTTAAAACAGTTGACTGAAGTTTCATTTAGAGTAATCAAATGAACAAGCTTGAGTAAATTTAGCTCGAGAAAGGATTTCAGCCGAAAGTGTTTGCTTAGCCAGGTATGTTCTTATATTTTATCACTTTAAGTAATTATTTGAATAGGACTTGTTGAATCATTTTCAAAATTTGCATTGCATTTCATGAATTTTATGAATGAATAATTTATTATAATTTTGAGTGTTATCTTGTATTTTATGTCTATTATAATGAAAAAAAATTAAGTGACTTTGGGAATTGGCATTGTTGTATTATTCCAGTTTTATATTTATTTTAGATATACATGGAAAAAAATTGTCTATTGGGTAGTAATAATTGTCTATCATTTAAATAAGAAAATAATATTTGTCAGGAATTGGGTTTATCATATATATGTTTATAACTATTAAAAATGTGGAAGCATTAATTTTCATCTTTCTTAATTTTATATATATACATTTTTAGCTTTTTAGTACATCAAATTGTGTATGTGTGTGCATTGTATGCACATGACACATTAAAAATTAAAAAATACTTCCAAATTAATAAATAAAAATTCAACAGATCGTGAACTATTTCAATGTGATGTTTATTTAATAGACAATTTTTATTAATATAAAGTATGGCTTTATATTTATATTAAGAAAAATATTTTTATTGCGTCTACACAAATTAATTTTTCAATTGATTCTGACAATAATATCATAAATAAATTTCTCAAGATTTTAAATTTACATTTTACTAATACTTTTATTTCATAATTCATATTGCATATATTGCTTTTTTAACATATATAAAAATAGCAATGTTTATAGGTTTACTTGAATACTTTATATCAGTCAAATCAAAATTAATTTTAAATTTAAAAATTATTTTTCTATCTTAGGTACATTTAATAATATCTAAAAAATTCACTTTTTTCTTAATAATAAAGAAATGCATGTTTCTGTCATGAATCATGATTTAAACCATTTATTTTGAAAAACATGCCAGTAATATTAGCTGTTAAACAAAAAGTTCAAAGTTTTCATAAAATAAGCAAGTTAAAAAGATATTATTATATATAACATCTGAACAGTATATTTTTAGAAATTTTTTCTTATCTCTTCATATGGCTTTTAAAGTTAAAACAAATAGTTTAATTTTATATCAAAATTATAATCAACAATATTATTTGCATTTAAAAAATTCTCCATACTTCTGATTGTCATAATTTTATAAACACTTAGAAAAGCATGTTTTTATTATTATTTTTTTTCGTTTTAAAATGACTTTTTTACTGGAGAAAAATGGGTAGGATTTTTTTAAAATTAAGTTATATTTATTTATAATACATATTTGTTTGAATTACATGAAATATATTCTTTTATGAGTACCTTTTAGGATTACAAGCAAATTTTACCTCTCCAACATGAAATAAAGTTGTAGAAAATTAAATAGTAATTTTAAAATTCCAAAAAACGTGTTTTTATCTGCTGAGACAAGTTTAAACTTATTTTTGAATTATTATAAATGTTTCCCTTTTAATTATATATCTATGAATAACACCATAATTTTCCTTTTCCCTATCTCTTGAAATTTAAGAAATTAATACTTCTTTTTTAAGAATTTTTTGTATCTTTAGAATAAGGTAAGAATTATATTCCTTTTTTATTTTATACGTTGTTTGAAATTTGAAAACATTTATATTAAAGAATAAGGTCATTTTTATGCAGATTTAGAGTCATATTGTTCTTAGGAGTTCAAAAATTTAACGGTATTCCAAGCAATACACAAATAACAAATTGCTCTAAACTAAATTAGCAAATTACTTTAAAGATTTGCAAAAAAGGTTTCGAATAAAATTAGATATCCAAGTTAGTTTTTAAACTCCATACATGTTTATAAACTAGAACATAAAAACTTCATATATTCTCTATGCTTTTTTTTTAAAAAAATATTCTTATTTTCTTGAAACTAATTTAAAAATCATCATACACGCGAAAAAATATTAAAAAATAAAAACGATTTGACGCATATATCTCAAAGCGATTTACACCTCGCTTACTTTCTAATTTTAACGTACTTTCTTTGTGTGATAAAAGTAGAGTAAGTTGGATAGAGTAAAATGGGATTTAAATTTATATTTTTAAAAGTGAAGATAAAAATTCAACAGATAAATGTTTAAAGCAAACTGAAAGGAAAATAAGTTATCATAAAGTTTTCATTTTTGAAAATAATTTTGCTTGTTTCTTGAGTTTCAGGAATAGACATTTCCAAACATTTATTATTTTATTTTACATTTTCTGGCACTAAAATAAATTAAGCTTCAATTGTGAAACTCGGTATGTCAATAAAGTGTGCAAAACATCTTTTTTATAAAATAGGTGGTGAGATCTTTTCTATGAATATTAGAAGCAGAAACTAGGAATGCTTGGAAGCGATTAGATAGCAAAAGTTTGGCTCAGTAATAATAAAATAAAATTGTGCAATTGCTGAATATGCTAGGGGATATTCCTTGACTCCTTGCAAAAAATGCTCCACGCGTGTTCAACTGATGATAAATATAAAAAAATAGCATACAATTCAAAAACGTTAGCACCTCATTGTTTAAATTGTTGAATAGTATTAGGAGAAGCATACACACACACAAAACTATTTTCACGCTGGAATAAATGCTGCTAAAAAAATTCATACATTAAATTTTCTTTCAATTTAATTTCGTTTTAATTACTTCGCAAAGATATTTTACTCTTAACACTTTTTTGATATCACCAATTTAACTTGTCATATTAATTATAATCTCTGATATTAAAAATTAGAAATCATGCTTTCATGAAAACACTTCATGAAAGCATGATTACTTCATGAAGTGTTATTCATGAAGTACTCATTCTTTCATGAAAGTACTTCATGAAAGTATGAGTACTTCATGAAAGCATGATTACTTCATGAAGTACTCATACTTTCATGAAATAATGAGTATTTCATGAATAATACTAAATAAATTTTTCCAAATTATAAAAATAATAATAAAATTGAACTCACAAACTGAGGTGATTATTAAACGTGGATATTTGAAAAATTCAGTGACCATGAATAAAATCAATTGAGATATTTTTCAGAATTTGCAAAAAAATGAACAATTAAATTGCTAGTTTTAGCTGCAGAAGAGGATGTAATATATTATAACCATTTCTATTAATGTAATTTTTAGTCTATTAATTAAAAATTAATTGTGTCTTGTTTCTATTATAATATTTTTGAGCTTAAGTGTTTTCCATGTGATCCCCTATAAGCGGACTTTATGAATAAATATGCAGTATATTAAAGTATGTCTTAATTTAAAAAAATATTAGACCTTTATTTATAGAATATTATTGCAAATTCATAAAAAAGGATAAACTGGAAAAGTGGGGAAAAGAGTGAGCAAAAATAGTGTAATAAAAGTATGGTTACAAATATATTATCATGATTTTTTTAGATCTAAGAAGAACAATAAATTCATTTCTGCCACGAAGCTTAAAAATCAATTCACATATCTGGAGATTTTTGTGCTTACCAAAAATTAGAAAAAAATACAAAAAGAATACTCTTTTTTTTTTCATACTCATTTTGCAATAATTACAGAGTCTGCATGTTTTTCGAAGAATAAATATTATTATCATCATATATACAACATAAATAAAACATAATACTTATTCATGGATTCAGTTTATAATGATTTTAATTTTACGATATAAAAATTTGAAGATTTTACTCCATTTAATTTTTAGTCTCATTTTATTTTCCTTATTATTTAGATAAAATATGCATTCAAAAACACACAGATTGATGTATTAAAGTAATTGGGGAAAATTTCCTATAAACGACTTTTTAAAGGTATAGTTCATTTGAATTTGTAGATTAAAATTATATGATCTATTAAATCTTTTATTTTTATTTCTCCTAAAGAACTGATTATTTGTAATAGAGGAAAAGAATTAGCAATAGAGGAAAAATAGATCTTTACTTTCTAATCAAAATTATTCTACAATTCTTTGTGCAATTTTTATAATATCCTTTGGATCAAAAAATAAATTTCAAGTTTTCCTTTATGGTGATACTAAATAACATGCAGTGTTTTGTAAATTTAGTAGGAAATTTACTTCAGCACTTGTTGCACCACTTGAAACCAACACGTGTGTGACGCATGTTAATCAGTTTTACATGTCTAATGCGGATCTATATTAAATAATAAATTTTTGACTTGTATGAGGATAAAATTTTCACTGTTTCACAATTTGTCTATCATTGAAGAAGGACATGCATTTTCATTTAATATACCATATGTATATTGCCAATAAACGTATGCTTAACTGATCAAATCAATATGTTTCAATAACTTGATTACAAATTAAGAACAAAAAAAATCGAAATTAAGATAACTTTTAAATACTTAATAGTTTTTTTTTCAATAAAATAGCTAAATTATATAAAATGCACCATATCCAAATAATATACTTTATATTACTTTATTATATATGAGGTATTATTTTACGGTATTCAATTTAGAATGCCTTAAATTAGAATAAATTTATAAACAGTAATTTAATATTGTATTTAAAAAATTTCAAAGTGGAGAAATTGTAGATTATTAAATTAAATATACTGTTGATGAATTGGTTATTTTTCTGTGTTTCATTTAGCAATAAATTACAAATTTATTGTGTTTTAATTCTAATCACATATTACTATAAAATTATTTATATGGCTTTGACAAGGTAACTGCCAAATAAATCAGAATATGTATCAGAATTTTCTTCCCATCATACACCATTATTTACTTTATTTTATTCCATCCTACTTCATTATTTAGTTTACTATATCCATTTATGTTTATGACAAGGACTTTGTAATCATTGAGTAAAAGAGTGTAGATTTGAAATTGAAAAACATAATAGAATATTAAATAGATTGTTTGTTATTAAGTAGATTGATATATTTCTGAAGTAAAGCAAAATTGTATTTATTAATAAAAATAGTGATAAATACAAATCTTAAAGAGTTTCTCCCCATTTTTCCATCATATAACAATAAAATAAATTTATAAAACATTTTATTAGATTTTTTGCCTGGTAAATTCCTTGAAAATTGAGATAATTTTTTTAGCAACTGATAACTTTTTTGTCGTATCACTGATAACACTGAAAAGAGCTCAAGGACATTGTATTTTTTATTTCAAGCTGTTTGAAAAATGATAAAAAATAGTGAAAACATCTTATTAAATAAATTAATGGAATTAATTCATGATATGAATTTTTAAGTATGGACAATCTTAAAAAATGATTTAAGGTGGCACATTTTATTGGGGAATTATAATAAAACATTTGCTATAAAGTGGTAGCCCTAAGCAATCACAAAGACCGGAACTTATAAACTCAGGGGAATTTTAGTTACTTCTCCAGAAACACTTCAATGTGGGCGTAACATGTGATTTTTGGCGCTAATTTAATTCCATTTCTATATCAATCCAAATAATGTGCCAAATTTTCTTTTATAAATGGATTAAATTATGTTAATTTTGAAAATGGTTTCATCCTTCTTTTAGAATAATGACTCCTTTGCATTTATTAGGACTATTCAGAATTTTGCAGATTACTTAAAAGAAATAATAAAAAAGTGACCATACAAGGTCAAATTAGCATGCGGAATGTGGAAATATTTGTGCTGTTTTCCCACAAGCTATTTCAAAACTTATCTAAATATATTGCTTTGAAGAAATCTTATCATTTTGCTTAATGTGCCATGTCTTACTCTTAGATTTTATCATGAATAACTATAAGAGATTATTGTAATGGGTGTCTGTGGCGAAGTAATTAGCTGTTATTGCCCATTACTGCTAAAAACTGCTAAAATGAACAAGTGATTTGTTAATACCATATATCTTTATTTTTTTAGTAATGGTGTATTCAAATAACATCAATACTATGAATGTCCTTTACTCTCCATGTCAAAGTGATGAATATAGGTTTTACAGTATGTGATTAAGCAAAATAAAACTACATCAAGAAATCCTTAATTACTGTCCCTTGTCTTTCTTTTTAGAAAAAGTCAAAAAGCAATATATCTTTCTTGTTAACGGAAGGTGTCTAAGAATTGCTATCAAATTATATAAGCGTAGACTTTTACTCAGAGTACTTTTATAGATCATGCAGTAATCTGGACTACGCCGCTGATACCTTTTAATATATGCGGTAAAATTTTATAATAAGGAACTCAGTACTGTTAATGGTAATCTAACTAATGTCAGATCAAGGTAAAGACTGGTATTCGACAGCTCATTTGTTATTCTACATGCAAATTGTTCGTTCTAGTGCTTTTCCTTTTCATAATTTGATGTTTTTCTTGTTATATCTATTTATTTCATGAGTTTTTCTTTGACATTTGCTGTTTAGAAAATATAAACCATAACTGCTCTTCGTTTAATTTGATGTTTGATCATCTTATTAAACAGGCGGTAAAATTTGTTCAGATCTAACGTCTTACGTTAGTGCATAAAAATAAACTTCATCAAATAATTTCGTCATTTTGATCAATGCAGAATTTTCTATTTTTTCATTACCATATTAGTTATTACACATTATGTGATGTTTCCTATGTTATGTTGACACTTTCTGGAGCCTAGCACTATTTCAATTAAGTAGGCAGGGTTCGTCCACACTTTACATTCAGATTATCTGATGCAATTGCTTTTTATTGTATGAACTGAAGCTTTGTCTAATCCATTATGAAGAATCTAACAGTGCTACTTTTTACAACAATATAAATCTTTGAGCATTTTGTTTTCGTTATGTGACACAAAATTTGGTTTCTTTTCTATCCATTTGAATCAGATCACAAATTAAAAAACTTATAATTTTATGAATATACACTCTTTTTTATACATTATTTTTATAAACTATGTAGCACATTTCCTTGCTTTTGTACTTTAACTTTTTTACACAAATTGCAGAATTTAATATGTTGCTTAGGAATCTAATTTTGGAAAATCTTTAGAAACTTTTTAATTTATATTTCCGAAATTCTTTGTTAAGGACATAGAAATGTTTGATTGAAGTAGTCTATAGAAACGAAAATTATATTACTTATGATTTGTTTTGAACTATGTACTGAGCCACGGGCTTAAAATTTACAAACATTCAGGCTTACAAAATATGTAAATAAAGAGACTGTCAGTAATTTCAATTCGGAATGTTATGCAATGTTTTATTTGTGATAAGGATGACATAGAGTACTGTACGAGGTTAAAGAATTATAAGTAGACAGTTTTGCATTATTCAGACAATGAAATAAAATATATAAATATTAACTGCTTTTGTAAAGCCCTTTTATTATTTTTTTAAAATTAAGAATGTTTATATGACATATACTTCATATTCTGTTTTCTTTTGGGATAGCACGTCAGTACAAGATGGGGTTTGTCAATGCCAAAAATAACATTCAAAGTTATCCGATATTTCATCTCGTTTCTTCAATTAGTGACTTTAATGATTCATAAATTCTTTATAAATAATTCAGCCATCTAAATTTTAGCTGTCTTCTTTCCCGAGCACCTTGAACATGGCCATGAAAGCATTTTGTGCTCTAGTATTACTAGAAGAACAATCCATTTCAATTTTTAATGTTAATAAAATAGTTTTCAAAATTTTATAGGCTTCTTTGTGTGTCTTCCAATTTAAATATCATCAGTTTCAATGCCTTCAAGTGTACTTTTTAGGATTTTTCATTCTAAGTTTGCTGAAATTTATTTATCTATTTTCAATCACTTCCTATGTTACAACTATATCTATTAAAATAGTCTACATTTTTTGTATGTTACTTTATCATACAATGTATGTCCTTTGAAAGACTTCTAATTTGGAAATTAATTTTAGTGTTAATGTATTTAAATATGCAAATAGTTGACATTTTACCGAATGGTAAAAGCTTAAAAATGCACTGGATAAAAAACATCTTTTCTTTCAAGTTTATCAAGTTTCGTGTAAATTTGAGACTCATGAAAGGTTTGTAATAAAAATTATCAGTTGTATGAATTATTAGTAGTACGAAAAATTATTAGTAGCATTGTATTTTAAAATTATTTTTGTTTGATAAAAATCAATTCTCTGATAAACAAATATTCTTCTTTAAAAAATAAACTACTTAAAATGTAATAACATTTTTTGTTAAAATTATTTCGAAAGGCATAAGTGACGCCAAAAGATTTACAAATAAAAATCACTATACTTAAATATATACTTATATGTATATACTCAATGCACATTTAGACAATATACATATAATACACGAACTTTTTGTATTTTTGTCAAGTATATGAAAATTTCAATTTAATTGTACATAATTGAAATTTCTTTATTAAGAGAATGGTTTCATCGTAATGGTTTCATTGGCCATTTAGTTTTCTCAATTTTTATATTTATTTCATCACCTAACATTAAAATTGGGTCTGTCAATTACATGACCTATGAATTGTTATCCCAGAGAGATAGATTGTACACACAATCAACTAGACTTATATATCAGTACTTTATGGCTTCTTTAGTACTGGCCCTTATAATTTTTCTTATCACTATATTTTTCATATTAAATACTTTCGTTATATTTACTTTTCTGCTTTTATATAATGTAGAACCTCCTGAACGTGCCTAGTATCTTGATTTCGCTTAAAAATAGCAATTTCTAGTTATTTCGAAGTATGTTGAATTATTTCTTGAGGAAGAATATTTTTATACGGTCCTTTTTCACTGCATAAAAAATTCTTCACAAATACGATATTCTTCTCCCGTTATTCAGTTATGGATGCTGTCATACTCATAGATTTAAACTCCAAAGCACAACACGTAGCTACAGAGACTCCAGCCTTAGAGGATATTTTCACCAATGATACAATCAAAATTGCACTTTGTTCTAATGTTCATTATCAATAATTTCTTATATAGGAAGACCATTTGTTTTCAATAATTTCCTGAAATTTCACTGTTAATGAAGTGTTTATATTTTCAAGAGTAAGTTAATTTGGCAAGAAAACTGCATAGAAATTGAGACCCTATTAAGAAGCAAATATTCAATTTGAAATGAAATATGCTCTTTTAAAACTTTTCTTGTTGATGTTGTTTCATGGAACCATCCAGACTATAAAATCACCCCATACTTCTAGCATACTGAACGGTCCACACCATAACTTGGGTTATATACTTGCTAATTTTAGCCTCACATTAAAATAAACATTCTTCATTTTTACTTCCAATATATTTATTGATTTTTCCCGCTATATAAGATATAAATTCCTCAATACTTCAATTATTCATAAACAAATATTTCATAATTATCTAGGCTCTCTTTTTCTGTTGCTAGCGTGGTTTTTGCTTTCATAAGTTGACATGGGCCAAAAGGTACAGCGCTGGTCAGTTTATGGCAAAAACAAAACAAAAAAAAAACACATTTTTTACAATACTATTTCTTGTATTGTAACTTGTTTCTGGCCAATATTTTTTTGCTAATTAGATTTGAAATAATTTTTCTAATTTTTTTGCTAATTGTCCTTCTGTTCTATAGATTAATTTTGATATTTCATCAACATTCAAAAATATTTTTATTTGCAAACTACGTCTGTTTATAAAGGAGAAATTTTTCTACTTACTATATATGACATTTCAGATCTAGTTAAAAATTTCTAATTGTGTACATGGATTTTTTTAAAAACAAAACAGAGTAAAGACGTTTTTATGTGTCGATAATAGTTATTTAATATTTATCTAAATAACTAATGACCAAACACATTTTATAATCTTAATTTACCTTAAATACACAAATTTATTTTATAATATGCAATTTTAACTCCAACATACACTTAAAAGGGAAATTTTTAAGTGTATGTATAAGAAAATACAACGAAAAACTTTAATTTTTTATGTCTTTAAGTTCTCATAGTTTAATATTTTCAAGACAAATTAAAATAATCTGTAAAATTTAAATTCTTAAATATTTAGGAATGGATAAAAGAATTTTTCATTTCAAAATATTTATTAAAATTGTATATCCTTTATACAAGAAAACATTAATTATTTTATAAAAAAATATTTTTTAAATATCTTTGAATAATATAAAAAATATTTTTAAATAATTAATAATAACGTTTAAGTTGTTTTATTTTTTCTTAACATCAATAATTTATATGCCTTTGCGATTAGTATATGATTATGAAATCAGAATAAATTTTACACTATTAAATGCAATAATGGATTGCGGAGGACAAATTTTTCGAAAAGAGAAGAAATTTAAACTCGATGACATTAAAGTACAAACAAGTATTAATTTATTCTGTGCGAGGCTTTCCTGCCATACAAGGAAGCTTCGTTTAACCTTCTGACTATTTTATATCCTTGAAGTTTAATGGTGGAATTACTAATTTTACTCAACTTCAATTTAAATTTATTCAGAAGATAATTAGAGTACAGGAAGTAGTTTATTCTATGAAATATGCTGCAAAAGTTATAGTAAACAATAGAAAAATGATATCATATGATCATTATTATTTCCTTAGAAAAGTTTGCAAGCATTTAAATTATAATGTTTCTCAGTATTTGTTTAGATAAAAACGTTATTATTAACTATTATGAAAAGGAAAAAGTGGCAGAAGAAATCTTAATAAATTAATAAAAAAATTTTGTTGTCATTAGAAGTTAACTGTAAAAAATTGCCTCTAATTTACATAAATTGCTGATTAGTTATCATTAAATAATAGTATGGTGATACGAAATCACACACACACACAGAATATTATATTATTAAAATGTGATAACATAAAAAAGCTTAGGCGAACACATTTAATAATAAATCTCATATATCTGGAAAATTTTTAATCTACAATTTGAATTCTTCAATTCTACGTATATTTGAGAATGACGAATTATGTTTGAAATAATATAATTTATTTTACATCACTTCATTTATTTCATTTATTCTGATAATTTTACTTTAATTGAAATTGTTTTTTTCTACACTAATAATTGTCTAATATCACTCCCTTTTAGTTTCTGTATTCAGAATCATCAAACACGAACCACTTTAAAGCTTTAATATGAGATAAAAGAAAGAATTGTTATTTGCACCATTTTTAAGGTGATCTCAATTTTAAAGTTTCTGTAAATCTTCAAAACTTATCTTACACTATTCTATTTTTGGTCAATCTTTACAAATAATAAATTTAATAAGTTTCGAGTATATAATAATTAATGAGTTATACAAATTTATGTTTATTTTTTAAGAACATTTTCGATTTCTCAGTTACTTCACAGATTTTTTTAAGAAAACTCATTTAAAAGAATTAAAATTATACATTGTTAACAATTACTCCAAAAAATATAGATGTGTTTCAATTTGGTATTGAAAGTTCCAATTGAAAATTTTAAAAAAATTGCTAGATAATATTAATTTTAAAAAATTAAATAAAATATAAAACTAAAATTATTTCGATTAATTAATATATTAATAGAGAGAGAGAAATAAAAAATTAACACTAATAACCAAGAAAATGTTTAGATGTAAATAAGACTTCAGAGAGGAAATAATTCGCAATCAATCTGTCAACTCTAACAGGCCATTGCTTGATTTCAACTAGAATCGGAAAAGAAAAAATTAGAAGAATTTTTCAAATCTATGTTTGGAAATTTTCCGAAAGTATTTAAGCACATCTTATAAAAGTTTTTTTAAATCCCATTAATAAAAAATATTTCTTCACCTTTGAGGAATATTTGATTAAAAAAACATTCACACTTAGGTCAATAATTACAGATTTTGCTTAGTTTCACGCGATACTGCATCGAATCACAAAATTATATAGTTAAATTCCATTCTAAAAAACTTCTGGTTTTTATTTTATTTGAAGTTTGACAATCTTAAGCTAATTTTTAAAAATCTCCATACAAGTTATTGAAAAATATTTATTTTTATTTACAATTATTTGCTGCTAGCTCGGCTTAGGCAGTTTGCTACAGTAAAATGCTCGGTTTAAGCAGTTTACTGTAGCAAACAGCTTAAGCCATGCTGGCAGCAAGCAAAGAGCATACCAGTCTTCACTTGAACTGTTCATTGATTTGAGACTCGCCGTAGCAGGTTTATTCAAACTAACTAATGTGTCGAAAAGGGATTATAGAGTGACAAAATAAATCACCTCTAACTTCACCAAGCTCTAAAGTAGATGGTCACAGTGATATAGAATCAAATTTAAATACATACTAAGTTAAAATTGGATTTCTGTGCAAAAAGTTGCAATGGAGCAATTATCAAGCAAAATCTTCAAATTACTTAACTGTGAAACTTTAATATTGAATTACTTCTAACTAGCCGTCAAAATAATTAATAACTAATATGACAATTGAATCAAAATGTTTTAAAACTAAGTTTGGTATTATTTTTTATTTCTTCACTTATCAATGTGTTTAACTATTACTCATAAATCAGCATAAATTTTGTTCTTAAAAGCGTGTGCTCTACTTATAAATATTGCTCAAGTAATTTTATATATAATGATTAATTAGGTAAACTTTTACCAAATAATGCGATTCAACAAGACGCTTTATATCAACGACTACACATTCATTCATCTAATTTAAGTATAATAAAGCAATTATTCAGTAAAATTAGCATTTTTCTATGCTATTGTTCGTAATAGCTGTTAAATATGAGAATCAATAATGGATATTAAAATGTGAGCACCAACGCGGAAGAAATCAAATGATTAATCGAAGTCGAAATATTAGTCCAATAATTAATGGTTTTCCAGTTATGAACATTTGAAGAGCTCGTTATATTAGAAGATGACAATTACATCTACTAAGTTATGCAGAACTCAAGATCCTGTAGATGCAAAATTTAAGAACTTAAGGAGATATAATTGCCTAAAATTGATTCGCTGGATCAAAACTCGCCAATTATAGCTCCTTCAGTTTCAAAATTCTGCTTTAAATTAGAAATCTCAGAAGCAGTTTGCCACTTAATGATGAAGTGAAGAACTTTGAAGGACAATTGGTTCTCAGCAATAAATGAGGTATTTTGTGAGTGGAATATAAATTTTTCTTAAACGGTCACGGCAGTTCTGGGAAAGTAAAAGAACCAGATTCGTTTTAAATTTATTAAGCAATCAAGGCTTGAAGTGAAACAAATAAAAATAATGGTTAAGAAACAAATAAGCAATGTTCGTACGTATTATATGCTATATAATTATTTGTTTCGCAAAATTTAAAAAACTCTTTCCATTTTTATATTTGTAATCAGATAATTTATGCGAATTCTATGTGATTAACTTATCGACACTGCTTTTAATTAAACAAATTTTCACAATGAGGGAATGACCCGTATTTGTTTTAATGTAAAAATAAAGTATAAAACAAATAAGAAAATAATAAATTTATAAATATTTAGATCAATAAGAACTATAAATGTACTTATTTCACATACATTCTTAAAAATTTGAAAAAAACCAAAGCAAATAGCACAATATTATTCAGATGGTTCTAATATTTTACATTAAATAAATCGTATTGAATTATAATTATTTTATAAGTTTTTTTATATTTAACTATTTTATTACATTTGTTGTAAAGAGAAAAATATGTGAGTTCTGTCAATTTTAGTTCAAAGATTAGGTTGAGAGTTATAGAAAAAGGATTATTTATAATTTGACACATAAATTTGTTTGGAAAATCATCAATAGCTAGTTTTTTGTAGAATTATTTGTGGAACATGATTATTTATTCTTACTAGTTTCTTTTAAAGAAGCTTTCTATGTTGAAGATATTTTTAATTAAAAATCTGGAAGCATCAAAACTGAAGCCGGAACTTTCCTTTTCATTTCTTACTTTTTTCCCCTTTTGAAGTGACATAGTCAGAGCAACGAAGTTCTAGCCAAAATTTAAATATTAAAAAGTTTGACTCTTTTATTTTGCTATTCATCTCCTTGGAAACCGCGAGTAAATAGTCTCATGATATTAATAAAGCTCTCATTTTAATGTAAGCACACGATAAATTATAAAGTTTAAAGAAGTGCAGTAAATTTGATCGATACTATAAACTAATTTAAGTTTCCATAGTGGATAGTTAGGGTTTCTTTAGTATTGCATGATGCCAACAAGATTTTGCAAATACAAATTAGACATTTTTTTTTTGGGGGGGGGGAGGAATATTTAAGCGCATACCTCGTTTCTTTGTTGTGGCTAAAGGTTGATAATTAAACACTGATTAAATGTTAACTGTAAATAAGTCTGCTTCAACAAAAATTCAAATTTGTTTTATCAGCCATCTCAGAAGCTAAATGGAAATGTAACTTTTGTACACAGAGTAGTTAGGAAGCAATCAAAAGAACACATTTAATCTTTTTTAAAGTAGATATTATGGTCTTAATATTCTAAAACAATCTCTATTGCTCTAATTCTGTAATGAAGAGATATATATCCGATTTATAATCAGAATGTATATTTATTACTACCGAATTAATGGATATATATAATTATAGCATCAATATTCTATATATGATATTCATAAGCGAAATGCAAATGGAAAGTTAAAAGAAATATATTAAGGAGGGACATGACTAAACACTTTCGGTTAGACTATACTTTAGGGTGCCCCTTTGATTCTCGCCAAGTTGTCATGGAGACTGATCGCCAAGCTGGGCAAAACTGAATCATGTTCTGATTGGTTTAGATTCAGTCGAGGCTCTGATTGGTTTATCGTTTTTAGAATGTTTAAAATTCAACGGACGTTGCGTTATTTTTTAATGTTCAATCATACCTGTTAGCACTGTAATCGGCGCAAACAGGAATGGCGCAAAAAAAATTGCCAAGTTCCCCAAAGGGCACCCTAAATAATATAAAGTATAGTTTTACCAAATTTCCACTCCTTAATAATCACAAATATATTGAATTAAGTTACACCGGTATAAGATGCTTGAAAACTTCACTACCAAAAATTATAAAAGCAAATGATGTATGGATCAAAAATAAGTTGACTGCCCCTGTTTAAAATGAGACCGTTATATATCATCGTTATTGTTTCATCACCTCAGTTTAAGGTAGTCATGAACTCATGGTAAGGCCATGTTCTTCAGAGTAAGATACACAAGTTAATAATTAATAGTTAAATATAGACTTCACGTATGTCTTTATATTTCTAAGTTTGATAATCATCTATATTTTACATTTACTTTTATATAACTTTTAAATTTTTTAAATTGTTATTCAGTCTATTAATTAATTGCAGCATTATCTTTCCACTTATTTATCTATTTACACAAAATCAAATTATTATTTTTATTGATATTATTTCATCAATATTTAAGTACTAATACTTATAAAATTACACTGTAAATAAAGGGTCAATAGCACTTAACTACTTTTGCTTTTGAACTGTTATTAAAATAATTATTGAGATAGATTTTCAATTAGATTCAAATCATTGAAACAATCATTATTCTGTCATTGAGCTTGGAAAGAGTTTAGTGAACTCAGTAAATTTAATTATTTTAAGTTACTCATTAAAAGATATTAATACAATAATTATCCTTTTGAAACATTTTATTTAATAAAGCTTTCAGTGTGTTAATATTTAGCATAGAATATTTAATTATTAAATTTATACTGTTTCTATAACATATATAATTTATTTAAACATATGACGTTAATATATTATGAATATTTATTACTATACAATAGCGATATATTATAATTTTTATCTAATTTATTACAAAATTTTAGTTATTCAATTTTTTCTAAATTTTATACTTACTATTAAAATTAATACATCAGAAAAAATTAAACTTAAAAATCATATTTAATGAACGTATGCGTATTATACTGGAAGAAGATTTCAATAAACATTGAAGCATAGTCCTGAAAAATCAGAACAAAGGATAACTAATTCTATAGCAACTTATACGTTTCGGAATTGAATTAAACTACATTGAATATTGAGTGATATGTACACGTACAGTTCTCCACGCAAATTCCCCATGATGTCACCATTCATCAAGTATAGTGACCAGCGTATGTTGATGAGTTAGTTACTCAGCAAAATCAGTACCAAGACTTATACGACTGGAGATTGAATCAAACTGCAATAGAGATTGAATGACATATACACGTACAGCTGCTATCCATAAAATGTCTATCAATAAAAAGTTCTGCTATCCATAAAAAGTTGATATAGAAAGCATTATGTGGTGGATATCCGTATATCTTAAAAACTAGTTATTTGTCTATCATTTTAAATTTTAGAAAATTATGAAGGCAAATTTGGCTGAATAAATATGATTTTTTTAAACCATTGTGGCATTTTTAAATTTTAATGATTTAATTTCATGACAAAATATTTATTCTAAAACATTTTGAAAATTTTACACAAAATTCCATCTTAAAATACATTAAAATATTTTATCATCACTACGATTCCAGGTAAATTTAATCATATGTTTATTTTACTACATATTGAGTTGCCTAATTTTTCCCGTTTGAGGATAGATAGTTTCATATTTTATTAAAAAAAAAAGAATAAAATAGAAGTGTGTATAATTCACGAATATTTAATATTTAAAAATATTAATATAGTAATGATAATTAAATATTTAATATTAAATAATTAACAAAATTATTTTTTATTTCATATTTCGTCAAATTTATCCAAAATGTATTCTGAAAATTTATAAATTAAACTTCCTTGCAATGAATAAAACTTTGTTTTCTTTTTCAATATGAAGAAATAATCTCGAGATTATCCGAATTCACAAGCTTTGTATTTTTTCTTAATTGAAACATTCCTATTTCATTGAAATAGAAGAGTAACATACATTTCTAATAAAAATTGAAATACAATTGTGAATGAAAAAATTTATTTCGTTGAAAGTTTTGTTTTTTAAAATGGAAAAGTTATTGAGGTTAATCAAGAAAATAATCATAAGAAATATGCAATTAAATGGTTCATTTACGTGGTATGCAAAATAATCCTACGGATATATCCATTGTTACCATTCATAAAATATTAACAATGAGTAGTGTTTCCTTAAAATGTGTTATTTTTTCTTAATCTTACATTTTGCTAAAATAACCTATATTTTAGCAAAATGATTGTTCTTCCTATTATTTGTAATGACAATAAAATAGCATATCTTAATTTAATTTAAAAAAAACTGTTGGGAAATTAGGGAAACTATGAATGCAAGCAAATGTGAAGTTGAATAGACGGAAATTAATATTATTGTACAACAATGAACTTTATAACTGAGAAAATAGAAAATATACAAAATAAAATATTTTTCTTTAGATTTAGAAAAATAGGATTTGAAGAAATTAAATTAAAATACTTTATGTTCTGATTTTATTATTGAAGGGTTACTACAATTTCAAACAATGACAAAATAAGCAAATATAGTTTGAAAAAGGGCATTACTTTTAATTTATACTTTTTACAAATGTAAGCAATGTTAAAGCTGGTGATTGTATTAAAATAATATTTTTCTACAATTAGAAAGAATAAAAATTTAAATTGAACACTTTTACTTCAGATACACAATACTCAATTTAAATTGCTATTGTTTCCTATTATTTGGGAAAATAAATAAATTTTAGCTTACATCGATGAAAAACACTATTTTAAAAATATTCTTATCGTAAATGTATATAATGTTAAGACTGATGTGATTGAATTAAAATGACTTTTTCCTGTAGATCAAGAAAAAATAGAATTTTGACAAGTTGAGTTCATATACGCAGTATTCCAGTTTTCATTTATGTTTTTTAAAACTTCTTTCTATTGAAATCTTTAAAAAGATTTGCAATGCGGAATAATGGCGACATATTCATCAAAAAAGTTCTTTATAAATTGTTTCCTTTGAAGTTTTCCAGATGTTCACTTGTGTTAGATATTTCATTTCCGTATTTGTATTCTGTGCATATCTTGAATGACGTTTTCTTTGACGTCAAAAGCAGTCATTTACTTATTATCCTGTAATGACTTTTCTTGTAAATCTGAGTCCGAAAATGTTCTAAATGAAATCTTAAGATTTCATTTTGCATGATTATTCTTAACGAAAAACTAGTTGAGAATTTGTGTTTATATTATTATCTTTATCATGTTATATTATTATATTTAAATATTAATTGATATAAATAAATAATATGAATTTTTTCATTTTTCATGACTGTAAAAAGTTAAAACATAATAGATAATTCAATTATGTTTCTGGTTATGAATTCCACACATTTTTGTAAAATCATACTTTTAGGATAGTGATAACTACTTAGTTTATTTAATGGGCAACTATTCTTCCGTAAATTGCACTAGAAGAACATTATCTAAAAATAGAATTCATTAATAGCTTAACTATCATACGGTCTTCTTGACCTCCGTTTCCATGGTAATCTCAAAGAAGTAAAGAATACTCTCAATCAAGGAAGATAAAAAATTTCAAACAAAATCCCACAATAAGAAGTTTTTTTTATAAATACTTGTTTTAAAAAACAGCATTCTGAAGAACTATATTATCTCTAAACTCTATATAAGGAAAAATTAATACCCATTTAATTGAAAACTATGGAAATTTTTCGTGTTTTACTTTATCAAGGAAATGTAATGTACGTAGCTTCTTTATTTAGGAGGCAGTATAATTTCACACGGAGATGCAAATTATATAATATTGTTCCCTGTGACTCTTCAAAAAAATTACCATAAAAGTAATATTGAGAAACTATGAAAAATAACCTTTTTCAGCTTATTGATTTTTACATAGATTTATGTATATTATGATATAAAGCGAAATCCATAAACTTAAAAATCAACTATAATTTTTATTATCAGATTAAATTAATCTGTCATTGCATCAAATAGACGGAATTTATCAAATTAAATTACTTTACCAAATAAAACAATAAGTTACGAAATTTTTGTATTCCTTGAACGTAAAATTTTTGTACAGAATAACTAATTTTCTCATTAAGACTCACTGAAAGCGTTTTAAGCTAATTTTAAATTTCATCAATGATTCTATTGTACAATTTTACATAAACTCTGTAATTAAATAAAAATCTTCAAATATTGAAAATATAGATTTTAATTTTTTCGATATAAATATATAGCGTATAATATCAACTAATCATAATGTATCAAACTATTTTAGCTTATTAATATTTAATTGTACGCTCACTTATGCTTAATGCTTTACTCATGCTTTATTTTGAGAATTTTATTTCTTTTATATATTATTTATATTCTTTTATATTATTTATTTTTACCACTATCATTGCGGAAAGATGTCTAAATTATTCGAACACTGGTTACCCGGATTGTTATGACAAAGTCTTGATTGTCTATACACAAGAAAAAATTGAAACAACTCTCAGTAATCAACATAATTAGAAGACATTTTATTTATTAATATAGCATTATTATAAGTTATTATTAGACAGGTATTTTAATATACAGAATTTAAATGTATTAAATGTAAACATTGCTTTATATTACCACAAAAGAACCTTAAGTATATTTGTTATTTATAGAAAACTTTTCAAAAATATATTTAATTATATCTGGACAAAACCTAGAATCAATTCAAATTCTAGAAATTCAAACTCAGGTACCGAATGTATTTAAATTTTGTTCAGAATTAAACAAACAAAATGATAAATTACAAATAACAGCAGTTTTTACCATTATAATATATATATATATATATATATATATATATATATATATATATATATAAGTTATACATTTAGAAAACAATACGAGCTGTCACATCAAGTTATTTATAAAAAACTTCTTGTACCCTAGGAAACATATTAAAGTGTTGTTTTGGAAACTAAACTGAGTTCACTAAAATCGATATAATTACTAAAACTAGAATACATGTGTGGAAATCAATATTTGTTGTTTCCAGTGAAACAATGATCTCGAGTATAGTTTTTGGGAACAAAAATTGGCAACTAAAATCATCAGTCCATATGTAATCATTGTCATGGTTACAATAATAATTTGGCGTGAATAAATGCTTGAGAACATCCTGATTCCTCTTCCTTGTTTAATTTGTTACAGTAACATTGTTTTGCCACTTCTCCCCAAATATCAAAAGTAAACAAAGAACACAACTTTTTTAACGATTCACCCCTTTCTACGTATTGTGACACGCTAGAGTGACCATGCAAACTTGTTATTGTTTTTTCGAGTTTGTGTCACACATTGTGTCAGATCCAATTGCGATAACACCTTCTGAATAAATCTTACATTTTAATATCAACTTACAAAGGTTGCAATTATACATTATATTTTCGTGTGTTTTGTGAATTTTTAAGTACCTTTCAGTACAATAAAAATTGCTCGCTAAATTTATTTTAACGTAAAAATAAGGAGTGGAGAATGTGCTCGGTGTGATATTTGATTAGTTTATTCACTCTGATTTTTACTGTTCCATAAATAATTTGAATAACAAGGAAAAAAGGTAAGAGAAACAGTTTTTAATAATTATTTTCCATTAAATACTGTATATAGTTTCTTATAAGAATATCAAATTATTATCAATTTTATAAGATACATATATAAATATCTTCTGCTTCAGTGCCTTCTTAATATTTTCATAATACAGAGAGTAAAATGTTTTATTTCTTCGATGAATTTAGGAATAAAAAAGAAACATTTTTGATTATTTTGTTTCCAATACTTTTAAGAAAATAATCTTTTGAATTTATTATTTTTAGAATATTATTACATCGCTTTTAATGTGAACTAATTTTCATTTTGTTTACATAGTCATTAAATTTTGATTTAATAAAATGGTTAACTTATCTATAAAATTTGATAAACTTCAGAAGTAATAAAGTTTCTTGATAATTCTTTCAAATGATGATTATCTAATTATAACTGTAAACTGCTTTTGAAATATATATATATAAATATATATATATATATTAAAAGAAAAATATAAATATATATATATATAATGATTATTGCTATTATTATATTTTTTTTAATATAAAATTTTTTTATATATTATTTTTATAATATTTTTATTTAATATTGACGATGCAGTTATATTTTTCTTTTAGAGATTTAATCAGAATTACAATAGTTTTTATTGCGATAAAATCTGAGTGAATAACTTTAATGATTTTGCATTTATCAATTTTTCAAACTTATCTTTAGTCATTTTGCGAAATATATTAGAATAAAACTTTAAATGTATATTGAAAAACCCATCACTCATTTCATGTTTGGTTAATATTTTTAACTTCTAGAACTTTTAATTGATATTGATGATTACAACTATTTATGTAATTTATATAATATAATATTATGTTATTTATTAGCTTACTAATATTGTATTGCTTATAGAAATTATTAAATATTTTCACAATAAACCAATTGAACCGTTTTTATTAAGAGGAGGATGAAATTTTGGTAAACTTTGCTTTTATATCAAATAAATTTTTCCTCCAGTTTTAATAATATTGAAGAAATTTCAAAATTATTCACTCAACGTCATACAATAAGATACGGTGGCTCTTAGAACATCAGCAATACCAGCACGTATCATATAAACATAAACAATCATAAGTTCTATTATTATCATCGCTGTTAATAATAACATGAAATGTTTCGGTACTTTTTATCTAAACGAATATATCTTGTTACAGTAAGATATATCTTGTTACTGTCAGATATATCTAGACAGACATATCTTGTACACAAATCTAAAGATATTTCGATTTATTCGAAAGTTAGTTCTCGGTGATAGCATCTTGGTAGATCTCAAACACATCACCAGTGACATTTTCCTCTTGCATGAATGTCTCTCAATAAAGACTAATATTATACAAAAACTTTATTTACAACAGCTTCATTATTCTAGCTATGACATTCTTTATCATGATAGACACGTAAATATCTCCTGAACTTATCTGTTATGTAAATATTGCTGCCTTTGACATGATATTCAGTTGATTTCGCAAATTCGATAAGTTATGAATTTAATTCAATCCAACAACGAAGAATGTTCCAAAATAGCAATCATTCTAAGACCCAACAATTTGGAAGCGTTATATGTTATTAATTGTTAAAAAGGACAATGGTCATAATTTATTTTGTCTCTTTATGCTCTGATACACAGTATTTGAGTTTAGTATTAGGTATTTTTTTACTTAAAGTAATTGTTAAAATATTACGATATACAGTATCTCCTTTTAAAGATTATATGATTGGATATTTCTCTAGCTCGGAGAAAATCCTTAACTGTTGTTGATTTAAAATATAGTGGTTTTTAAAAGAGTATAAGATATCTACTAAGGAATTTGTTGAAGATAAACTGAATACTTATGTTTCTCTTAGAGATATCATGTGTATATATCATCTAATATATTTCATTTAATATAACATCTAATATCTATCATCTAATATATTTCACTTAGAGATATCATGTTTCTCTTAGAGATATCATTTGATCGTATTTATATCAAAGAATTGTTTTTTAGTAAATTTTCTGAATGATTCTGACAAACGTTTTTGCTTTAATACGTCAGTATTAATTACATCATTTCTGTGATTTAGAATCACAGGAGTATGAGTAATGAGGGTTCGCGTATTGTTCGTCAAATATAATAGAAACATTTGATTCCGTGACTACAATACATTAATAAAAGTTTCCATTAAATTAAGCAAAAATTGTATCACAGTAAGTGTTATTTTATGGAAAGCAATTATAGTAAGTACAAAACCAAAAAAAAAAGAGATTCCTGCTAATAATCATTCATTAAAGATTTTAATGATAAATACACTCATAAATAAAATGTGCAGTTATTAAATGTTATGTATTTCTTCAATTAAAGAACACTAATTGGCTTCATCCTTTCTTCAGAAGTTGCACAAATTATACATTATGAATATATGTCTACATATAGAACAAGTATTGTGATATTTATAATAAATATATTAGGTTGGGGAAAAAGTAATCCATTATTTTTTCGGTAGACGTCTGTAGCGATCGATATCTCGTGAGGTATCTATCAAACAATTTCAGATTTATTCTCGTTGGAAAGGTGACACTTGAAACTAAAATATCCTCGTGCGGTTTTTTGTTTGATTAATTCAGTTACGAGTACAAGGTTTTAAGAATGGAAGACAACAAACAGAAAATTCGATACATTTTCGTTTTTCTCTTGTAACGACGAAAAAGATAGCCGGGTGGCTAAAATTGTGAAAAGTGTTTATCGTCCTATATAAGACTGTAACAACCAGTTACGAACAATTTTTGTTTCGTCGATTCCGTTCGAGTATTTTTGATGTTACAGATGCACCTCGCATATGGATACAACATCGTCGAAAATGTCTGTAAAATATCTAAAATGATCGAAGTTAACCGCATGTCAGCAGTCGTAACGCGCAAGACCTAAAAATCTACACGAAAGCTGTTTTAAACCTTTTTTACAAAGTGAATCCAAAAGAAGTTACATAAAGTTCACGTAAAAGTAATGGATTTCTTTTTCCCAAACCTAATATATTCTCTGAATAAATCATTGAAACAGAAATTCGTTTCCTAATTGTGCCAATTCATTCCGAACAATGTCTCTTAAACAAGGAACATCATCTCACATATTCAATTGTTTGTTTTTTCTTTACTATTTATTGGTTGATTATTATGAAATCCTGCTATTATTTCTGTTCAGTTATGCATTGAATAATAATTTGTTACAGCTATAACCGGAAGAAAAGCTGTAAGGAATGATGAGTCAGCCAAATAAAACAATTTCATGTCATTTTTTCCGCTGTAATCTTCTCTAATAATTATATTGAGATTGATATTTCGAATTAAAGCATTTTCTAAAAAATCAAAAACTTCTTTTTGTGATGTGTATTTTTTCCTTTCGTAATGTCATTTACCAATCTTACTAATTGATGTCAGTTGCAAATGAAGGCTTACAACGATTCTCTAAATATGGTTCTTCCTACACTGTTGGTAATATAGGTTGGGTTGTGATCTTTTTAGATAGAAAATACATAAATAGCATTTTTATGAACAAGATATATTGAAATAACTTCCGGTAACACAATTTTCTAGAATTAATCACAAACTTTTAGAAGTATTGAGTTCATCCACACGCATGACTAATCTCATGTAATACCATTTATTAGCAAATTGGCAATTTCATAATTTGCTATTGTAATATTCGAACAAGTAATTTTTCAAATTAAAAATAGTTCACTTAAACTCTCAACGTATAAAATAGGAGACAATTTTGAAAATCACTAAAGAAATTTCTATTGTTTTCGAAAGACGTTAAAAGATAATAATTTCTGAGACACTTATTCCTTTAAAAGCGTTAAGTACTATTTAACCTAAAAAATAATCCTTTTTCTTTTTCCCCTGAAATCATCCAAATTGGTTTTGAAATGCATTTGAAGTTCCGGCTTTTATTTTTTATTCTCACTTTTACCAAACATTTATCTTATTGCGATTTCATTTTTAAATATTATTTTTTATTTTAAATTTGAAATGCTTTTCAAAACTTGTTTGTATCATTCAATAACTAATGCATTAATATAAAAAAAATCAATGAAATTTGAAAAAAATTTACCAACTCTAGGTTTCTCCAAATCATTTAATGCAAAAGAAAATCAAATTATAATACAAGAGCATTTATTTATTATGAAAGAATTTAAATGTATGCAACAATGGACGCAATTATTAAAAATTGTTATCTAAATTTATTTTTAAACAATGCAAATGTACGACACATTACTAAAATTGTCATAATTTATTCTAAAATTATTTTCATTTGCTCTTATACTAGACTAATCTTATCAAATCAAAGGCTGTGGTTTCGAGAATTATTAAAAAATTCAAGAATTAATCAATGATAAATTTCGATTACATACATACATACATATATATATATATATATATATATATATATATATATATATATATATATGTATACTTTGCTTATATAGATTTCAATCATGTTCATTGATAAAGTTTTTTCATACTTTGATCACATTATTTTAATCTCTAATACATTCATTTTAAAACTCAAGATAATTCCAAAGTATTATGAAATAGAATTTTTGAAGAGCAAGAAATAAAATTCGAAGAAAATTCCATGTGATCTTCAGAGCCCTTTTCAATATCTATACAGGGCTCAACGAACTCGGAGAAACGGCTCGTCACATTTTTTGACACATGAATATTTTCAGATCATGTTTGATAGTGATTAAAAACATTTTTGTTCTTCATTGGCACTGTTCTTTCTATTACAAGGAGATTGAGTGACAGAATCCTTTTTTTTATTTTCTACTCCTTTGAGTTAATCATTTTATCAAATAATTACTTAAGAAACCCGTTTGTGTTCTTACTAAGATAAACATTTTGTTTGATACAGTTGTATCACACGTATCCTTCAGTCTCAGTGGGTTATTTTTATAATGCAAAGTCCCCATTTTTTATGAAGATGATAACTTTGCTTATCATTATTTAAATGGGACACTAGAAATATATTTCTGGAGTAAATTTTGAGACTGATATTGTAGGATCTCAAATCCACGGCAATAAAAGTACGAATTGCAATATATTGAGTACTGTTAAATAGTAATAGAAAACACATTCCCTTCCTTTTTAAGGCATGTTTTAGAGGTAGTTCTAAGTAAAAATTGTACATTTTTTAATTAAATATGAATTTTACAGACTCACATCTGTACCAGGAGGAAGTTCTAATAGCTAACGACATGGGTGCTTTCGACGAATTAACATTGGCTGAAAAAGATGCTATAGAAGAAGTAAGTTGAATATTTTTAAGCTTACTAAGTATTTTGATTTAAAAAGCAACAGTGTAAGAATATGTGTTATTTTTAAAAACTTCAGGTATAATTATTTCCTTATTCAAAGTATTTGTCTTTAAAAAAATGCAAATTTTAAAATAAATATGATAAAATCAAAAAGACATTTAAAGTTTAATACCCTTAAAAAAAACCTTAATTAAGTTTGTTTCATGATACAAAGATATTAGTAAAATTCAATTGATGAATTCAACTTGATGAAAATAATGAAAAATTTCTCTTTTATATATAGAATTATTACCATTATTATATTAATGATTTCATATAATAGTATAGTTAACTAATTACAGGTAGCTTATTCAGATTAAATATATATATATATATAAGACAAAAATACAATCACTATCCTAAATAACTAGAAGAAATAAAAAGGGCCCGATAATTTATTATGAATATCATATTAATATACTTTTCCATGTTAAAATGTATTGTGAGTATTGCATTTTAATAAATTTTCTTGTTTTTTTAAAACAAAAAATATTTCTAAATATTTGAGGAAATTAATTACGAATTCAGTTAATGATGATATTTACTTATAATAATTTAAACAATATATATATTTTAAATACCATTTTGAAGATAAATATGTAAACTAAAAACTTATTTTTATTTAAATAAAGAAAGTATTTTTATATACTTTTAATTTTATTTATATTTATTAAATTAATTCTTTCAGTAATATATGTCATAATATTGATTATAGAACAGAATAAATTGATATTTACATGAAATATTGTATACCATCCAGATATTCTGGAAAGATTAATATTTTAAGGAATTATTTATACTGTCCATTTTTACGTGATTAATTTTTCAAAATTTAATTTTTTGTAATATTCCAAAAAATGGAATTTTTAAATACAAAATCCGTAATAAAAAAACGAAATTTTAGATTTTTTATCTGTAGTTATTATTTTTATATTGATTATAGTGACATCAAAAATTAAATTCTACAAATAAGAATATTTTGATTTCCCAGTAAAGCAGGAATATAATAATTACCATCACATATTTCCTAATATGATATTTTAAAACTTCATATTCACAATGAACAAGTTTTAATATTAAAATTCTTTTGTTATATATGTATATATATATAATTTATATAATTTAATAATAGTTTTTCATCTACATTGCATTTACTTAATGTTGCACTAAATAAATCTTCAAAATTTCCTTAAGTTAGATGCATCTTAGTTTTTATTAATCATTTTTATTTTATACTGTTCTTTTTTCAAAGAAACCAATATATTTTAAATAATATTTGAAATAAAAAATAATTTAGCTTTTATCCTAGTATTGATTATTAACAGGAATAAAATGCGGATTTTATTGTATACTTCTGCTGTTAATAACAATGCAACTTTTGTAACTGTAAGAGAAGAATCATACATTAAGTTCATTCAAAATACAATGAATGATAAATTTTCTTTTATATTAAAAAATAGTTAATAGAAATGTCCTACTTATGCGAACATTCTTAAATTTTGATACCTTCAGATTAATAAATTTTCCTCAACATTCTTTTATTGTATATTTTATAAGTTAGTTCATGAATTTACGAAATGGATTTACATTGCAACACACAAAAAAACTAATTTTTAAATCAAAATTACAGATTCAATGATTTCAAAAATATAAAGATGATTCTATTTAATCTGGAGGTAATTCGGTTTTTATCAACTTCAGATTCGTGCTCCAGATATATTATTGCATAACGCTTATTCGCCTATTCGGATTATACTTTAATGTATCTGCATTCATTCATGAAAAAAAATGGGTGAGATAAATTTTTTTACGATTGCAGTCTACTACATTCATTCATTAGAATAACGAAATCAGTAAAACAGTTATTCGCATTTAAATGCTTGAGTAAGCAAATAACACAACTTAATGATAAAAAAACATCGAACAAACGAAAAACTTTCTTCTCAAGTAGAATAACAAAATGAAACGTTTGTAACCGTATTTTTTCACGAGATAACGAATGAAATGAATGCATAATGAATGGAAAATTTTCTCCTTTGAACCAGAAATACTATATATGTACCAAGTTTGCTTATAAACTTAAATTTTAAAACGAATTTCTTAGTTAAGTTAAATCAACTTATGTTCAAGCTTCTTTCATCTTTTAGCAATTTATTTCATATTGACTTAACTGTTGCAGTTATAAGCCAGCCTCAGCCTAAGGCAATTTTAAATATTTTTAGTTTTTACAAAATGTGATGTGTTGTTGCTTACCCCCCTCTGGTGCAGGAAAGCCCACACCAGGTCCAGAAGATCTGGCAAAGGGTAGTATGCAGCTTCTTTTTTGGAGAGGAACCACAAGGGCAGAAGACTGTATTGACCTCTGAACACACATACCATAGGTACCCGTTTATAGGGTAGGCAACCATTCATACTCCATTCATACAAGGAAAGAACAAAGGCAGGATAGAGAGAGAGAGAGAGAGTACATCCATGCCCGAACCGGGATTCGAACCCAGACCTCCCTATCCGCAGTCAGGCATGCTAACCACCAGATAGAGTAGGCGGCACAAAATGTGACGTTTAACAACAATATGTATTCTCTCGTTCCCCTCTCTCCCCTTAAAGATTTTCACAAAAGTTATTAGATTTATTTTACAGATGTCTTGTTGTTGTTGTCTTGTACCAGCTAGGCTGGCAATATCGGTTTCGCTGCTACACTTTTCCATCTGAACCTTAATTAGGCGTGGAGTCCGACTTCCTTAGTACACATGTACCATAGGGTAGGCAACCATTCACAACCCATTTATACAAGGAAAGGACAAAGACAAAGGAAAGAGAGAAAGTACACCCATGCCCGAACTGGGATTCGAACCCAGAACCTCCCCATTAGCGACGTTGACAACTAGACAGTTTGGGTGGCTACAGATGTCTTGACAATGATATTTAATTTTAAGTATAAATTATATTACTAAATAATTCGTTATGTGTGTGTGATTGGAAAGAAAAGTTATAAATTCTGCTTTACACGTAAATTATTCAAAATCCATATTATTCACGGAGTGATTAGAAACATTTATTATGCATTACATTTGTAATTTGTTAGCAATCGTAACATTGGCTACTGTATATTGTATATACGTTTTTCAGATCAGTATTGGATAAATATACAAGTACAGAATATGAAAAATATTATTACAAAGGAAATCATTTTTTGTATAAAAAATATAATGTAAATGATAATAAATTAAAAATACAACATAAAATGACACCATCAAATATTCTTTCAAACCGGATCCAAAGAAATCCTTGAAAATTCTCCTATTTATTTAATTTAGAGTTATATGAATTATATTGTTTGAATTTCAGAAAAATTGCATAAAAACAATTCTAATGTTACTTGAAACGATATTGTAATAATATCCTTTAGGAATTTAAGCATTTCTTAATATTTTAGATTAGAAACTTTTGTGAAACAATATGGATGCGTCAATTTCTTTGAAAATTAATTTTCTAGTAAAACTAATTATTTCTTACAATGGTAGAAGTCAATAAAAAGAAGAGAATAATCTCCTTGAAATGTACAGGAAATAATTCGTGTAATAATATCATTTATCCTAGTAATTCTCAGCATGATATGAAATTATTTTATTTAAATAATGAAATAATGAAAAATAGTGATTTCTTCATGATATATGTAGAAACAAAATTATATCCTTATGACTTCTAAATTTTATTTCGTTCACTGGCACGAATTCTTTACAATTTTGCTTTATTTTGGCACAAATGCTTCACAATGCTATAAAATTAATTAAAATTAGACAAAAGGTTTTCATATCCTTTTATTATTGAAAACGATTTATTCTATTTATTCCTTAAAATGCATTATTCTATCTATGTTTTAAAATATTGTAATCCATCTGTTTTTTTTTTTTTTAAAAACTTAACATTTTTCTAATATTATAAATATTGTAGAGTCAATATTGTCTTTAATAAAATACAAAATGAAAAGAAAAAGACACAAACTTTATGGTACATATATTTTACTTTCTATTCATTCGTCGAAATCAAACAGCTTCTTGTTTAGCTCTCAAAATAGAACTGGATAAATCCCATTAATAGAGAGTTTTCCGTTTATTCGATGTTTTTTTTTTTTTTTTATCATCAAGTTGTGTTATTCGGTCACTCAAGTATTTAGAAGTAAAATATTAGAATACACTGTATCATTCTGCTTTGACTGTTTTGTATTTTGTATTCCCATGTTGTTTCCATTTGTTTCATTTTTTGCATTTGAAAAAAATATTATAGCAGATTGTCATTGTCATTTTAACACTATTATTTTTATTAACATTTATCAGATTTATTTTCCATTAAAAATCCAAAAGAAAAAATAAATTTGGAAAGAAAATGTGTAAAATAACATTTAAGTGATTTTAATAATTTATGCGCAGAAACAATTCAGTTTAACTCAAAGTTCCATGATAAAAATAATTATTAATTTTTTGGATTAAAATTTTTGGTTAATCAA
The DNA here is from genome assembly GCA_026290005.1 of Latrodectus geometricus. Classification (NCBI taxonomy): domain Eukaryota; kingdom Metazoa; phylum Arthropoda; class Arachnida; order Araneae; family Theridiidae; genus Latrodectus; species Latrodectus geometricus. The sequence continues at coordinate 256,553 of JAPDSC010079928.1, forward strand.
GAAATTTGAGAATATTCAAAGTATAAATGAAAACGTTTATACTTTTATTATTATCACGTTATTTTCTTGTATTCCCTTCAAACAATGAAAATCACTTACATTTTAGAATAATTTGAATTTTTGAAGCTCAAAATTAAATCAGTTATTTTATTATTTTGTTCATTTTGATAATGATATTTCTGTTCACAAAGTTTATTGCTCCATCGACATTCTAATACTTCAATTTGAAAGTGAAACATAATTTTTTTCTGGTATATGATATTTCATGCAATCGTAAAATTCTGGCAGATTATCCAAACCAGCAAAATGTTTTATAATTTATATCAATAAATATTTTTAGAAAAAAAAACAGTTGGAATAGTTTCTTTTGCAAATTAAAAACTAACAGAAAACTTTATTACCAAATTACAATTTGCGTGATTTTAAATTTCAAAGAATATTCCTATTGTTAGCAAGCTTGCTCATTTAAGTTGTGCATAAATTGATAAGTAAGCACTTGATTCATAAATTGATAAGTAACTCTTTATAAACATGATAACGAATGCTATCTTTTTTTGTGTGATTACCTAAATTGTATGCCGTAGTAAAAATTATCTCAAATTTAAGTGATTTCTGAATGAAATTAATAACCTCCTTCTTTTCAAAATCAAAATTTATTGGAATGTTCTAGAAGAAACTCGAAGATTTTATAGTTCGAAAATCCTTCTTCATGTGTTTTTACATTGAAATATATGGTGGTTATTACTTTTGTCTCTTATTAAGCTTATCTCTTTGTGATTATTGAATACTTATTTCTTTAATGGTAAAAACATAGTTTATTTTTGAGCTAAATAAATTTTTTGTGTTAAGAGATATTTTAACTAGAAAGAAATTATCACTAATGTACAATTGCAATTGTTAAATAAAGAAGGAAGGATTTTTGACATACATGATTTTTGTGTACTTAATGAAGAAAATTCAATTGCACGAGCTAATTGAAATATAAACTGTCTTAAAAATACGCATATTGATAATTTGTCATAATTTTTCTGCAAAACCATTAAAACTTGCAGAAATTATTACTTTTGATAGATATTTAAACTACCGGCATTATTTTTCAAGGCAAAACTGGATATTTTTGTGCACATTTTAATTTTTCGAGAGTTTGAATTGTTCTTCAATACCCTAAGAATGACTTCTTAAATTAATTTAGTAATTTTAGTGCAGTGAGGAAATGTAGAAAGAAGGGAGGTACTGAAGCCGTAGATATTTTTTTCCCTTTTACCAGGGGTTACGGATAAATAACATTGTTAAAATTGGGGAAAGAACACACCACCTTCTTAAAGTGAGTGAAGTCCCGGAAAAAAGTGAATAGCGGCATAAGCAACATTACAGTGCGTTTAAATCAATGTTGATTATGGTTTAAATGTATTACAAATGAAGTAATGAATACTTCGAAATAAAATATTTCTTGCCTTAAGTTAGTCAGAGGCTAACATCGAAATATAGGTTTCCTTACACTCCGCGTGCAGTTTTTCTTAATTCAATACCTGAAGAAAATATTATCTGATATAAAAATAATTGTAAGAAATGTAAATGTGTTCAGGAGTTATCAAATGTAACACATGCTTTGATACTTTAGAGAATGCAATAATTTTTCAAAGAAAAAAATATATTATATTATCTAAAGTACCTCTCTTTATTGTTTTCTGTTATGTACGTGAATTTGCATTTGTCAAATGGCATAAAAAACTACGCTTCATTGGAAACGAGTACTTTGTCCTAAATACTGATAACATCAAGAGACATCTGTAATGAGAGCCTCACTTTTGCTTCAATCTTCTTCATAAAAAAAAATTGAATAAAATGATAATCTGAACGCGTGATAAATTCATTCTGCAATGAAGAATAAAATGAATTAAAAAATTTTGAAATGAAATCTTTAGCTCATGAAAAAAAGCTGATTCAAAAAATAATTGAATGATAAAGTCTTTAGCGAACGGTAGATTTTAAAATGCCCTGCAATAATATTTAAATAACAATAATAAATTCTAATAACTCTTTAAATTTCTCAAATATTTTCCTGTGACAGGTAAAAAATACAATGTAAATTTACTATTTGATGAATACTGAGTATTATAATTAACGTTTAGAGGCCTTATCGAACCTTAGAACAAATACACAAGACTGAAATTGTGTATTATTTTCAGTAATTTTAATTTACATAATAAAATAAAATCCTAAAAGTAAGGTAAAGACAAATATAATAAGTTAAAGAATATAAAGAGGATAATGGGTTAAGCATTTAAACTTCTTATAAGCTCATGGATTTTAATAAATGTTGAGAAAGGTGAACTCTGTTTATATTTGACACGTGAATGATTAAGAATGTTCTTTGATTATGTAATGAATTCTGACAGCGAAACAACAATCAAAATTTTACACACAGTTGTGAGTTTAACAACTCCTTTATGTGTATATATATATATATATATATTGCATTTACATAGTATATAATTTTCGTGATTTTATTTTATTTTAAAGCTTAAACACAGATTAGAAGGGGAAGAGATGAACCCAGAATTAAAGAATGACAACAATATGTATCTTCGCTTCCTTCGAGGTAAGACAATTTTTTCTTATTAGTCAATTAAGAAAATGGTATACGTATATTTTTGAATTTTTGTATAAGTAAATGTAAGAAACATCAGCATATATTGTTGTTATATTTATGGTAACACTGAAATTCTTTATTTTTACATATTCTTTAAAATTTGAATATAATGAGATGGAAGGATCAAAATATTTATGATTAAATTAAAATTCTTTTGTTTTTACAAGTTCGACAAAATTTTAAATATAGATAATTTTAAATTTTTAAAATATCAAAGACTAATTTTGCTAGAAAAGCCTGATATACTTGACAGGAAATATATAATGCAAGTATACATAAAATAATGATGTAGGTTGTAGATGTAAGATAGACTGTAGACAACGTCAACATAAAACATGCAGACTCACATAAGCAGAAAATATAACCAATTGAAGCAAGCTGAAATAGTCAGGCACATGCGAAGACAAAAAGTATCTGGATATAAAAGAAAAAGGTTCAGTTTACTTATGAACATTATGAACATTCGAATATCATTTTTTGCTTACATAAAAAATGTTAATAATGTATACTTTGTTTTATATAAAATTAGTGTAGGTTTAATTAAGAGAAATTATATATATTCCTTCTAAATAGTAATATCACATTATAAAATAGCAATGTGATATTACTGTTTCCAAGAAACAATTGCACTTAATTATGAAAGTTTACAAATATAAATCACAATTTTGAAAAATCCACTTATTTCTGGATAATTCAATCTCTACAAGAGGTAAACATCATGCTAAATTGGATTATTTATATCTGCTTTTTGTCTTCTGATTCATATATTTCTTGTTATTCATAAATTTCCAAATATATATAATAATTAGGCTCTTTAAAAATTATGTTAAATTGCTTCGACGTTACATGTTTTGATTTAAAAAATTTGTTAATAAATAAAAGCAATTTTTCATTTTCTTTCTTTTCATAGCTCGTGACTTTAAACTCGATGTGGCAGAAGATATGTTGAGAAAAGTAAGTTTAAAATTATGGATGTTTATTGAATTAAAGTATCGATTTTATCATGAAAATAATTCTTATTTTCATGTTTGAAAAGTAACTTTCTTTTCAAGTAAACCATTTAATAACGTAAGACTTTAAATTTTTTCAATTTGATCCAGATGTTTTACAAATTTTTGACTGAATTTTTATCACACTGTGTTAGACTCCCTTTTTCTAAACACAGTGTATGTGAATTTTTTATATTGTATACATTATTCATAGTGATACTTATCTAAAGAATTTATAGTTTTGCGTCCCTTAATTAGTATTTTACAATAACTTCATGTGATATGAAAGTGATGATCTCAAAAAAAGTTTCAATAAAAAATAAGAAAATCATGGCTAGGATTTAAGCAATTTCTATACAAGAAGTGATGGGAGAATTATGATAAAAAAGTAAATTATAAAAAAGAGATTTATTAGTGGCATTCTCTCACCAAAGGAAACGTCATAATAGGACATTGAAACTGAAATTGAGAGGAAAACTTTTTTCTTGAAAATCATATTATTTATTTTACTCTTTTAAAAATTCCTGAAATAGGAAAAATGTATTTAAAAGAAAAAAAAACCCATTGGTTAGCGTTATTTAACTGTAAGAAAAGATGAGTTTATATTACTAGAAATATATTTTTGAATTATTAGAATGTTATTTTTTTTTGATTAAATCGTTGTTATTTACTAAATCGATAACTTTCGTATGAGTGCCAAGAATAAATGTTATATTTATTTTATCCATTCAAATAATTAAATTATATACTTTAATTAATGAATATAAGTCTCTATAAAAGTATTAATTGTTATTCATTTTATCATTTTAAAGTTAGTTAAAATTCTATGTTTAATATTACTATATGTATGTGTTTTTCAATTCTTTTTTATACGAAATAATTATACATTCTATTTAGTACTTAATTAAAAAATAATCATAAGTGAATTATTAATTTGATATTTTTTCAACTTTGTTTTCGAGTCACTATTAATTTCAATGATCCTCCTTGGTAACTGCTTTCTGTTAAAAATATTGAAATAATTTCCTTTTTTAGCACTTAACATGGAGAAAAAAACTTAACGTGGATAATATTTTAACAGACTTCGTAAGGAATGAGGTATGTTATTTTTGCCAATTGAATTTATGTGATTGTATATAATTTATATGTAATCTCAAAAATTTTAATTTACTATTTTGTTTAAAAAATTGTTTCAACTGATAAATTATTATTCATCGTGAAAAAGTGAAATTTTAACTTCAGTATGAATCTTGCTTTTACTTTATACATAGCCTGACAGTTTAAGATAAATTCATTCTTAATATATTTATGAACTTTTTTTTTATTTATTTATTTATTTTTTTTTTATGATATTCATGTAATAATTGTGTTTGTAGTAGTTCTTTTAATCTTAAAATAATGTTTTTGATAATTTTTATCTTTGATTTATATTGATTTTTTTATTAAAACATCCATGAAATTTAATTATATCGTTTGTCATAATTAAAATCATTATTCTATTAAATCAAAATATTATCTTATTTTAGTCAATGAGTTTTATTGTAAAAAAACATTTTTATTAGTTTTTATCTTCGAATTATATTAATTTCACTTTTAAGAAATCTATGAAGTTGAATTGTATATTTTTTATTGTCGAAATCATTATTTTATGGAATTAAAATATTATCTTACTTTAACGAATAATATAACATTAAAATAATATTTTTATTTGCCTTTATCTTTGAAATTCATTTGATCCACTAATGTTAAGGATGAAAAAATATCAATATATATTCATTAAAATACATATAGATGATAAAATGTTAAAAACCGTATTTGTAATAGAAATAATTTTATGAAAACAATAGTGTGTGTGTCCCATAGGTATTATATACGGATGTAACTGATATAAATTGGGCAGTAACTAACCAATCTCTATACCGATCTTGGAAACTTAAAATAGAAATAAAGGATGGAAAAATACAAGGGCCATTAAAGAAATCCTGTATTCAGATCTAAATTTAATATGTTCTTCACTCAGAACTGTTCAACACTGTGGTTAGAATCACATCGGATAGATCTGAATTGATAATCTTAGAATAAATCAGTCTGTTGATTATTATTGTAATTCTTTCATGGGATATCTTGGTTCATTTGAAACTAATTAATAGTTTCTTGTGAAATTCTTAATATATTTTATTATGCACACATAGAATAAAATATTACACATAGTTTTTATAGTCATTTTATTGAATCATTGTGCTTTATTGCTAAAAACATTGTTCATTCTTTAGCAATATTTGCAAGTTAGTTTATTCATTATCATTGTATCTTGAAATACGAATTTGAAAGTCGAAGAATTTGAATTATAGTTAAATAATGAATCGTACTTATTTATAATATTGAATTCACATTCAGTTATAAATTGGAGCATAAGTGAATGTTTCAATTAGGTTCAATCAGTTTGTTTTAAGAACTCACGATAAATATTTCAACCCTTTGTTTCTTGCATAATAAGATATACAACCTCGTCGATGAAACATTGGTCTTAGAAATCATTTTGATTTATGAACAATCCAAGCAGAAATCCTTGTAAAACGACCATGTAACAGAAAATTCTTCAATCTGTTGTGCTACCCACCATGACAATATTTTAAGGCCATTTCCTAACAATATAATTTTCAACCTCATTCAGCAAGGTTTGTTCAGCAAGTTGAAACTGTCTCATCACTTGTGCTGTTCCGAATTTATAACTTTAAGTGATTTTAAAAATCTATCTGGATAAGTAAATTGGACATTTTCCATATCTGATCAATATAGACTTATGTTTATACCATATATAGCCAGAAATAATTCAAGAATTCAAAAGACTTAGTGCCTAGCTATAGAGCTATAACAGCAAATATTTCAAATTCACTTGAGTCAGGTAACAAAATCCTAAGAACCCTGATTGAAGTATGTATTTTTAAATATATATAAGAAATAAATAGTGATAAATTAAAAATAAATTGTGATTTCCGAAGATAGAATTTATAGCTGAGATTATTCTTAATTATTCATAATCATATATCAATGTCACCAACACCGTAAATTTAAATTCTATAATAAGAATTCACCATAAACTTTCTTCTACAAACAGAATATATTACATTTAATAATTTCCCTTTCGATATTTTATAATGATTATTGTTTTTAACTTCAAACTTGCCATTAAAATTTTAATATATTTTTAATAAAATCACGTTTCTATTAAAATATTATAAATAAATATTTATAATATCCATATAATAAAATTTATAATTCATATAAAATTTATGATGAACCATATAATAAAATTTATAATTCTAAAAAGGTCAAATTTATCATTTAATAATATATTTATTTAGATTGTTGTGAAGCACCTCCCTATGAGACGAATTGGATTCGATAAAGAAGGATCCATCGTTCGTTTTATAAATTTCGGGTCCTTGGATGGAAAAGGTAAATCGCAAAATATTTAATTTTCAAAAGGTATATTTTGAATAATTTTAGATCTATAAATCTATTGATTTTTAATAATAAAAGCTTTTGTCTTTGTCAATTTTCATGAAATTTTATTAGGAAATGGATAAAATACCCTATGATATACATATGAGTATCATATGATATATTAAAGATACATATATGTACTTTTAAATACCTTAAGGTACACATACCATAACATATGTATACATATTAAAGATACATTGAAGATATGGTTATATTCTAAGCAATGATGGAACAATTGAGCTCTTACGAAAAATCACAAATTAAAATTTAGTGCTCTACTAAATATTTATTTTGTGCTGCTCATACACATTACTAGCAATTCCAAAGTTGAAGATTTTCATCTCACTCTTTTAACATTTTAATAAGTCTCTAATTTTCTAAAGAGAAATATTTTCAATAGTAATTTATGCAAAATATTTATTTAAATGTTTGTTTCCTATATCCCAAGTTTAAAAGAGAATGAAACAAAATCAACTGCACTTGATATACATTTTTTTTTTTTGCCATACAAATTTCAAATGAAATGTGAATCTTGGCCAAATAATTTACATAGAAGATCACTCCTGTTCGAAAAGAGAAAATGTCTTAGTCTAATTTAAAATATACTTGCAGGAAATTAAATTTATATATGAGCGTATACTATTTCTTTTCACATTGCTTACTACTATTTACTACTGCTTTTGTTTATTTATACAAAAGTTAATAAGCATTTATAATTTGAAAAATGGTAAAAGTCTCTATAATAGTGGAAAATCAATTTTTTGCGATTTATCTCTGTCCATAAATAACATTTGTCCATTCATGTTTTACTTCACCAGTCTGTTAATAATAGTATTTAGGGAAAATAAAATAATAATTAAGACATTTCACGCAAATTCCCTTCCACTTTTTAATTAAAAATTTTAAAAAATGAAACGTGATAAGGTAATATGACAGAAAGCAATGATCAAATTTCTTATCAATCACATTTGTTTCTTTAGAAAATATTTAAATTCAAAAGCGGTTTTTTTATGGAAAGGGCGAATTTAACGGGTTCTCTTTCTTTGGGCATATGAAAATAAAATTTATGGAAAGTTATTCTGGAAGTAACAATTTGCGGTGGATATCAACAAGCCTTTGGCTGTTGGGTTGCTCACAATGTGGTGTCATAAAGTGTCCTCAAAGAATTGAGCTATAATTATTACTAAAGACATTCTATTTTATCTTCGTACATGTAAATGTTTCTTTCCTTCAAAGCATTGACAATATCAATAAATGTAAAAATCTCAATCATGTATTCAACGCTGCATCCCTTCTTTTTGAATTTTTGAAATCGTTAAAGGATTGAAAATAGTATCTGAAATCATATGTAATAATAGATTTGAACTCAGTTCGGACAATATTCTATATACTACTCATACCTTAAGATTTATCATTTATTTTTAAAGTCTTATGATGCAAATTGAAAAAAGCAAAGCCGGACGCTAAAAATAATTATTCCAAAAGTAAAACTAGAGATAATAGCTAGTAATAAGATTTCTTTTAGGACTGTAGGGTTCGATCTGAACAAAGCAGCTGTAAAACAGATTCGTGATATGCATTCAATTATTCCTCTTTAGAATCAATACACAAATATTAGTAGAAGGCAATTGCATTTATGCTGCCACTTTGCTCATTTATGATTTTTTCCTTTGATATTTGCCAAAATTACAAGGCACAGTCAAACAGTTGTTACAACTTATTACAGATCACCAGCAGTATCTTAACATGGAGGTACGGAGTTGGTAACTGAAATGTTCGATCTCCTATCTAAGGCTCAATAGTTGGTGAGCTTGATATCAACCTCAAATTTGTATGCTCATAGTGGTTTTGAGTTCATTTTAAACTGTTAGCTGTGGTCTAGTTAATTCTCTATGCAAAATATGATCATTGAAGATTAACCAAACCAACATTTACCATATTGCTTGAATGCGACTTTAATTGACTTACATAAATAGTGAAATATAAATCTATGAATCAGTTTACTAGATGGACATTGCACATTTTGAGGAGTACATAATTTGAAGATTTTTACTAAAAAAATAGGTATTTTTCTGAAAATGTTTGAGTTTAACTATGAACAAAAACTTCTTGTCAAACTGAAACCATTTCCTCTTTCCTAAAGAAAGTATATGTTTAATTTTCTTGAGTAATTGTTTCTTAAAATATAAAAGAAGATAACTTTAATGCTAAACCGTTGAGATTAATTTTGTTTGCTATTAATTTGGCTAATTAAATTGGGATCTAAAACTTAACATGGATTCTTAGCAACTAAACAAACATCCACTCCTGCGGTGGGAACCAAAATCATTAATTGTAAGGAAGGACAGAATGGTAACCATTCGGTTACCAGACGAGCATCAGATAAGACGTTATGTGTGAAGATAAATGTGGTGATAAGGAAATTAGGTTTTTATTGACGAGACATAAAATACTTTTCCTTAATACCTTAAAATAAAACTTAAAATTATATCAGTCTGTAACCTTGGGTGTCTAAAATAAATTTGTTTTTAAGACACTTTAAAGAATTAAAAATATTCTAGAAGCTTTTTAATTTTGGATTCAAAATCTCACAATGAATCGTAGATTTCAATCCTTCTTGAATAGATAAAAATAAACTAAAAAGTGAAGCAAAAAAAAAAAGAAAGAATTGGATTGATGTAACAGGAAAAATGTAAAAAAAAAAGAATAATTTACATTTATCAACCCTATTAGTAATTTATGCTCAATTTTTTACAAATCAGATTTATAATCTGATTAAAACCGAAAGGTATTAAAGAAGTAGAGGATAAAGGGGAAAAAATATTTATAGGCAAATGCGTAGTAAGTTAAACCGTCTTTATGGTCAGTTCTGATGTTATTTAAAAAAGCTTAACATAAGAAAAATTATTTTTCTAATTTATTTATCACTAAGTAGGTCTTCTTTCTAGTTGTTGTTTTTTTACTTTAAAATTTTCATCCAAACAGTTTTAGCGAGACAAACTTTAATGTAATCCCGTTGAAAAATTTGCTTATAATTTCAATCAATAATATCCTTTTGATTATCTATTGATGAACCAATAGCGACGATCTGGCATGCTTTCTTAATGCTTGAACTTTATGACATTAATTAATTTCACATGGTTAATGAAACCTCTATTATTACCATTTCTTCCATTGACAACATTATCTAGTCAGTTCTGCATGCTATTTTTGTATTTTTATCAATTAAACTGATACTTATTGATACTATTATTTAAAAATATACCTAGCATCGTATTTTGTTTACATTGGAAATTGTCATTAAATTCATTATTGAAGGATGAAAATTGCAAATTTTAAGAATCTACAGAATTCAACTTTTACCAATAATTTTAAATTGGTATTAATCTAATTTTATAAATATGCTGTCGTAGATATAAACTTAAACTGGGGTATATCAAGTCACGGTATGTTTCCATGGTGGTCTTTACCAGATTTAAAAGAAAAAAATGTTACTTTCATTAAATTTTTTACACTATAACATCTTGGTGGGGAAAGTATCGTTCTTACAATTAAGAAGTTGTAAGCTTGATATTAGACATTAATAGATTTATATTATTAGATAGATATATTGTAGGATCCTTAGATAAGGACCAAACAGATATTTTTTGTAAACTCTTAAGTTCATCCATTTAATAATAGATAAGTTTTATGAGGAATGTGCCAATTATCTACTTAGTTTTTGGCATTGTAACTGTTTTGTGACACTCAAAATTATGTGATCAGCAGTGTTTAATGGTTTCACTCAGCAGAGACAAGCAGACGGAGACTAATGCAAAGAAAAAAAAAGTATTCACAATTCCTTCGAAAATAAAGTAAAGTGGGAAAAATTCTAAATTAACAAACAATTGCGAATTTTAGTGGTTACCGATGCTAGAATAATAAAAATTGTTAAATTTAAATGACACGTTTAAAAGAAAAGCTTGCAGCTTGTCATTTTTGGACCTTGCGCCAGAAAACCCAACCAACTAACTAAAAGAAAAGATTTTTGCTTGAAATTCACTATTTTGTATTCTAATAGGGGTTTTATAAATTTTCTATATTTTGTTGTAACACAGTTTACCAAAAATAAAAAACCATTAGTGCATTTACAGTATTTGGCAAAACATAAAAATTAGTACAATTTAATAAATCTTCTCGATTGCTTAACTGCAGCTGCGACTATTCCCTTCATACTGTAGAAACTTTTTTTCTTCCTCAAATTTGGAAATTTCAACAATAATTTATCCTTTTTACCGTTTGATGCCATCAATTTTCCTCTCTGACAAGTCTTTTTCGATATCAATGTAATACATTTAATTGTCTATTTCTTTTGATTTTGTGAGTGTGGCTAGTAAAGCACACGCTTGTATGAAATGTTGCTCTGTCTGACATTGACGTAAACTATAAAAAATTATTATTTCGTAGTAAATTTTTATACGAATCAATGAGCAGTTGCAAAATCTGTTGTGTTTCAAAGACTTCCTCTTCAAGCTTGTGTACAGTTTGTAAGTAGAAGATACTTTCTTTTCTTACGAATTCTTCAAAGTGTAGAGGGGCAAAGGTTGGTAAAGACAAATGTTGATAGAGGAATAAAGCTCTTGTCTTAGTTTATGGGTAGATGATTGATTCAGTGTAAATTTTTGTAGCTTATAACCACTTAAATTTTTCTATTGTAAAACATGGTGTAATTCAGATTCTGCTTAATTAGTTTTTATAGGTGACATTTTTACTTTATTTACCAAGCCTTTTCACAATTAAAATGATTGATTGATGAACTTTATGAGCGAAATTCTTCAAACTCTTTACATACCTTAATTTATGCAAGCTGTCCCTTCCAGTTCATCATGTTCTTTAGTTTATGGAAAACAATCCTTCATATTGCTGGCAAAGAATTCGAGTGTAAAATTTTATAAGAAATTTACAAAGAAATTATAAGCACTTTACTTTAATAAAATCTTCAAATGGAATTTTCATAAACATATAGAAAATATTTAAAACTTATTTCTGAATTTTTTAGGAACTTAATTCTTTTATATGATATATATTTTTAACAACTTATTCAACTGATAAAATACTTTTACTCACAGTATATTTATCAAATTTAATATTATTGGAAACAAAATAACTCTTTTCTTAAGTAATAAAAAATTAAATTAATAGAAAAATTATGATAAATTCTACTAAAAATGTATGTACTGTTAAATCAATGTACTTTCTTTGTAAAATGATTAATACAAGTTAAAATATTTGTGTCTTTTAATACATTAAACTACTTAGATACATAAATTTTTTTAAAAATTGATTTTTTTATATTTGTGATTATTTCATTTAGAAATTAATTCTTTTTTTAAATATTTAACTTCGAGGATGTCATTTTATATCACTGTTCTATAGAAGCATATAAAGTATATAAGCACGTAAAATGTTTCCATTATATATGCATTCGAATATTCTGGTGAAAAAAAAATATATATAAACTATTGTTATATGCAGTTAAAAAATATCTGCGGTATATTTTTTCATACTTTAATTGCTTTTAATTTTTTATTTCATAATTTATAATACATTTAAACACCAAAATTTATATGCAGTGAGCAGTTGCTTACATAATTTTTTAAAAATTGTTAGTGCGGTAGTAAAAAAAAAAAATAAATAAATAAAGTAAGGCAGAATATTTAAGATACTTTTTTAAAATTTTTTTTGTGTGTTAAATTTATTTTTATCATAAGATTTAAGTTCTGATTTGATCAAATTTATAAGTAATTTGTAAGACTTTGCAAGACATTTTGGAAATATCAAAAGAAAATTTAGAGAAAAACACATGATACAATAATGAATTCAAATTAATTTTGGTAAAAAAAAAATTCTACTCTTGTATTCTTTCATTTTATTTCATAATACATCTATCTATCATTTTGTTTTAGATGAAATAATAATCAGTTGTTTAAATTATTTTTTCAGAGTGAAAAACTTTCATTTTTTTATTCTTAGAAGAGTGGGAGATTTAAACGTGGTTTGATATATTTTCAAAGTAAATAGAATAATATTCGGAAATAAGTTCAGCTAATTCATAACAAAAATAACAACGAAATTAAGATTATTTATTACAGTCGTCAGCACATTTCATTGCATTCATATTCGACAAGTTTCCTAACTGAGAGCAATGCCATCTAGTGTCATTTATAGTGAGTGAATGAGAACCATATTCAACAAGTTTCCTAAATGAGAACAATGCCATCTAGTGTCATTTATAGTAAGTGAATGAGAATTCAATAAAAAATTTTTCATTTAAATATTTCAAAAAATATTTTAAAAAAACTCCAAATATACATAATGTAAGTGAATTAATTAGATTTTACAAAATACTGTTTTTTATATAACATATATATATATATATATATATATATATATATATATTAACACTAGTCAACAAACATCTAATTTACACTACAAGCATTTAACATTTAAATACAAAAAATGAAATGATTATTATTTATTATTATATTAAGTTTACAACTTATAATTGTTAGTATACTGATAAAGCAGGAGTTTAATTACAAATTGCCAAGAACAAACACTTATCATCAACGAAACATTAGTTGCTTTATTATTTGAAGAAAAAAAAACAACATATTATACAGTAAACTCCTTGTAATGTGATAGCGGATTAACCATTTTTTAAATTTCCCTCAGTGATAGCTATGACATACTGTTGTTGCTGTTTTATTCCTCGTGATCTAGCAGCAGGTTAGACCGTCTACGAGCCCATGAATCTTCAAAAAACCATAAATAATCAAAATCGTGTGCTCCCCAACAATGTCCTTTCCCCCATTGTTGCCTTTATTCTAAGTAAGCTATTTATAACAATGGTAATATAAGTTCTAATCAGTCCTACTAGCTCTTGAAATTGGATTGATTTAGTTAAATAATAAGAATTAAACGCGCAAAAAAATTTTCCTCTTGCCAGTTGTTAAATTTGGTGGTAGGGAAAATTAATTTATATTATTGTAAATTTTTAAAGTAATGTTGCAAAGTTTGCATCATGCAATACAAAATTATGCATTGCATGAAAACAAAATTACAAATACCTTTGTAATTTTTTTGCTTTGTACTTTTTGTTGTTGTTGTTACTTATGACACTTGATGAATCCAAACCCTCTCGTCTGGAACTATACTAATGAAGTCATGTGAATAAAGTGTTATATTTTTGAATAGTGCCCCCCCCCAAGGGTAGAAATACGACTTTGGCTCATAAATGGTAGACCCATCTGGGTCTTCCAATTTAGAGATAGGAAGCCAGAGAAGACCCACGGTCTGGCTCCTAATACCCCCAGATGTATTAATTTGGAATGCGAACAGGGAGGATATTGCGACAACGACATATTTTACGTGTCTCCAGTCGCCATTTGGGAATACGGTGGTCTTTAGTCGGCCGGGAATCGAACTCACAACCTGTACTTTTTGTTCACCAATTAACAAAAAATAAGCTTCGAATATTCTTAATGTTTTTTATTTGAGACTAATTCAAATTTAAACATCTACTTTATGAGAGAGGCAAATACAATTTTTCTATTTTACAATGGTTCGTATAAAAATATTTAATGAAAGTTATTTAATGATGAATCTGAATTAAAAAAGTTATTATATAATTTTACCGAAATATGACCTTATGCAAATATTAAATATGTCTAATGCTAATATTAAATATTTGCATAAGACATTTTATTTTACCAGTTATACAATTTTTAACAGTATTTGATGAATAAGAGACCGAAAAATTTTAAACATTGGAGAGGTGAATTTTTCTATTCATTTTTAGACTTGTCTTTTTTTTACGATTCTTAGAAAAATTACATTCGCTGTATGCATTTCCAGTTTGTTTCATTTAGATGATTAAAATCCCAAGAATTTGGTAATATTTTTTTTAACCAATAAACAGTTTTAGTTATAGGTAAAACATGTATTTTAATAATTTCATACTTATGTAGTAATTTAAATTTACACCAGTTTACTTTAAAAACAAATTGTATAGAATTTTATAACCATTTTCTTTCCTCAGATAACTGCAAACTTTTCTCATTAATAGCTTGACTATATCTTTCTGCAATCATTTTAAATAGGTGTCAATAGGTTAAATGGAAACTACAAATTTATGTTTTTGCTGCTCCTCCGGTGTCCCGGATTTCCCTTTCATTTTTCAATAATAAGGAAATTAAGACACATAGAGGATTCTAATAAATGCAAAAGTTATTGTTTCTTCGGCATATTTTTTTTTTAATAGTAAACAAAAGTATCACGGCCATCTCATTATGAAGAATATTTCATTCAAGAAATATCTCTTATAAATACCTACTAATATAGTCCGATTGTATTTACATCTTTTTTCGCTCAGTTTATTATATTGAAGGAATGTTTTTTTTTTTTTTTTTTTTTCCCCCAATATTTCTCAGTAGATATTCTTTCAATAATCTAATCAGTGAAATTTGAAGAACTTTTAAGTGTCTAGAAGTTTTAGGGAAAGGTTTCAAGGGATTTATTAAATATTCTTTCTTCGAATTCATGGTTTATTGACTTATTGATTATTATCATTATTTGGATTCATGTTAATTCAGAAATAATTCTTTATTTTAAAAATATTTATGCGTTGTACTTTTACAATATTTTAAATTTTTACTATTAAAAAAATAATTTTTCATTGCGACAGCTAAAATAATTTAAACAGTTTTCAAACCTATTTATTGTCATTAATAGTGTACATCCTTAATAAATGATGGAAACTTAGTACATATGTACTAAAATTCAGACACATGTATACATTATTACTTCAATTTAACGTAATTTATCTCTTCTATTTATGTGTGTAATACTTGAACATGAATATTGGCATCTTCAACATGACAAAATTGTACAAGAAATTTATTGAAAATCTTTGAAAGAGTTTATAGACACTATATCCACAACTTATAGAGAAAAAGTGTTGGTTATAAAATAGTGCTGCCATCTACAAATTGAAATTCAAACTAATGCAAACTTTAAATTTTTTTTGCTTAAATATTTTAAATTAAGTCTTTCATAACATTCAGTAAGAACTATGTTGGTTGAATTCTTATATAAAATATTTAAAACTTGTTTCTTTAAAGTATTTTCATTTATTCACTCATTTATTCGTATTATTTTTACCTGTTAATAACCCCTTATTTATACGGTGTTATTTCTTTTTTGTGTGTACTGACGATAAATTAGAAAAATCAAAAATATTTTAATAAAGAATTTTATATTATTTTTATTTAAAAGTTGATGACACGGTATCTCTTAATCGAGATTTTCGAATTTTTAATAAAGAATACAAATAAAAAATTATTAAAAATATTTTAATAAAGAATTCTATATTATTTTTATTCAAAAATTGATAACTATCTTTTAATAGAGATTTTGGAATTTTAAATACACTTTAAGTAAATATAGGTTGTATGTTAATCATACATAGTACATATTTTCTAATTTGAATCAGTACAAAGAAACAATAAAAATGCAAGAAAATTGAGAAATGCTGTTATGAAACTTAAACATTTTTATTAGGTCCCAAGTTAAATTATTAAAGTTAATAATGTATATAAGAAAAAATGTCTAATATTTGTTTATAATTAATAAACCTTTAATTAACTAAATAATAACCACTTTTTATCACATATATTAAATGACGAAAACATCAAAATATGAGAAACGAGCCAGAGTCATGAGACAATTACTATTTATAAGAAGTCAAATATATTTTAAAAGTTCATTATACCTTTTTATGCAGATTTAGCAACTGTATGGCCATCGGTAATTGGTAGTATGCAGATGATCATACTATTTCCAAAATTTACATGAAAATGTGTAAGGAGATTTTAATATAAATATGACTTTCTAAGTGTTAATTATACTATTTTGAGCTATATAAGTGAAATTTTGATAAACAGAGATTGAATAAAATATTAAATTCTCTCTGGATTGAGTTATTCTTTTTTTTTTCCATTTGAAAAAAAATTTAAAAATTAGACTGCCCCGGGTGAGGATCGAACTCACGACCTTCAGATAACTCTTAGAGTTGATTATGAGACTGACGCGCTGCCTACTGCGCTACCGAGGCTTACAACAGTTGTAAACTATAATGTATATATAGTATTTTTAAAATTTAAAATTTCAGTTTTAAGAAATGAAATCTTATTTTTCGAAGTATAAACGCCCTTTTGCTTTTAGAAAAATAAGCTTTATTAAAGATAATTTACTAGAATCTCTTTTGTTATACCCTATTTAGTTTCCTTTATTAATTTTTTTTACTTGATTTTTTAGTCAAATGATTTTAATAGTTTTTAACCAATGGAATAATTATATCAATTCGAGTATAATTTGTAACAAACATTAATGATTGCAAGCACTTTCGGTAACTTTTGCACTTTTGATATAATTTGTATATTGAGGTTTTAACTATATTTAAATATTTTCATAAAATTGTGTTTTTATCAATGACATTTTGTTTCTCATTAAAGATCTTATTCTGTAATTTAATAAGTCTTTTAATAATTCATACATTAAGAAAATATTTTTTCGCATTCAGAACCTCAATAAAAGACGTATTATATTTTTTCTTTGAGGAATTCATGTTAAAGGTGGCAATTTAAAATACCATGAAATTATTCGAAATTTAGATCTCTTAACTAAAAGTTTAATATTTCATTGTTAGTGAATTAATCGCCGGCTTTTGAAAAATATTGAATACAATTAAAAATGTTTTATTTTGGTAGCAAATAGCTTATGAATTTCCTCATATTTAATTATTTCCTCATATAATGTAACGTTGATAACACATTTTTAAAGATAGTTTAACGAAAATGTGCTTTTTTAGGGATCTAAAATTTGTTATTGAGTAAGCATTTGTTGATTCCAAGCTTTTGCTGTTGTGAAAAATTTATATCAATATAAAAGTGTTTTAATAATTTAATTAACGAACGGGATTTTAAATTCATTTTTTATAAATTATTTGTATAAAAACAATGCAAGTGATTGAAATTGTTATAATTCTAAACATGTGTAGATAAATAAAAAAAAGTATATTTTATAACAATATATTGAATAATTCTAAGACATTATCAGTAGAAAATATTATCCGTTTTTATAAAAACAGATTTCACATAAATATAAGTAATAATTTATAACATATTAATGTGAAAAATGTTCTACTTTCTAAAAAATAAATTATGTATTTGGCGTGTATTTTTCTATACACATAAGCGTATTTCCATTCCTCTTAGAACAAGGGTTTTAATCCTTATTCCCATTATACTTTGTTAAATTTTTTCACTTTTCTTGAAAAACTTGAAATTTTATTTATGTTTGATATTAAAAACTGAAGTAATATATAAATTAATTTCCTACGAGTAGAATGTTTCTTTTCAACGGAAGTCTGAATTTTCTCCGATACTATTAAATAATATTTTCAATGAACCATCCAAATGTGATTCGCAAAGTACTTTTAAATTTTGGTAGTATAATGCAACGGATTTTTCCCCAATCGTAGATTCAATGATAGGAAAGTTGAATTTTCTTTGAAAGCTCTTCTAGGTGTGTTTCGGTAATAAATGGAATTGATTGGACGTCATCTATACTTGTTAGCTTCTATAGTATTTCAATCATCAAGATTCCTTTTCATTAGTCACCTTTCTATTAATTTAAATTCTTTTTATTACAACCCCTCAGGGTTTTACTTTTTTTAAGTAAACAAGGTGTCACAATCCCGAGGTACCCCAGTTGTGGTTGAGGGCTCTCCTAGGTAGCTATTGACATTATGTTCCTATAAGCTTCTGTTGAGGAAAATATTACTCGCGTGTTGCCGCCTATTCTGTCTAGTGGTTAGCATGGCTGACTGCGGATAGGGAGGTCTGTGTTCAAATCCCGGTTCAGGCATAGATGTACTCTCTCTCTCTCTCTCCTGCCTTTGTCCTTTCCTTGTATGAATGGAGTATGAATCGTTGCCTACCCTATAAACGGGTACCTACGTCGTGTGTTCAGAGGTCAAGTCGGCCTTCTGCCCTTGTGGTTCCTCTCCAAAAAAGAAGCTGAATACTACCCTAAGCCAGATCTTCTGGACCTGGTGTGGGCTTTCCTGTACCAGGTAGATAAGCAACGACAACATTACTCGCGTGTTTGCAGTGCGTTGTGACCTGTGTCACTGGAAAGTAGGATCCTGGTAATTGAGGTCCCCAGACACCAACACATTACTTAGACTTATGTTTCAAATAAATTGATGGTGTATAGTGGCCCTCTTCACATCAATCGGTTCAAAGGGATCAAGCGATCTTGCATTAACTGAGTGATTCGTTAAGGGTGGAGTTTGATTCACAGTTTTGTATTGAAAGAGTATAAGGTTTGATGAGCATTGTTGTTATCTGCATTCCTTTGTAGGGGTCCATGGCGGGTGGTGCCGTCAAACCTCGAATATTTTAGTTTCCTATGCAAGTATCTTTTCCTGTTTCTCTCCCCCGGGAGCAACAAATTGATTTTGCTGATGCTAAATTTTTCATTATAAGATCAAAGGAAGGTTTTTTTTATAAATGTCCACCTTTCTTATTGAGAAGGGTGTATCTGGTTCTCTTGGTCCCAAACAACCATGAAGATCCACATGACATTTAAGAGATATCTCGTAGATATTTTATTGGATATCGTTTTGTCTCTCAGATATCCACACGATATCCAAATATCTACGACATATCCACCAGTTATCCAAAGGGTCGCAGCAAATGGATGCCTGATGGATATTTGGATATTGTGACATCTACTGGATGTAGCTTGGATAACCTATGGATATACGTTAGACATTCATTAGATATCTCAGAGATGTTTTGATATTCATATGCAATTAAATACGATGTCTAGGAAATATCCAAACAACATCCAATCAGATTTTATTTAGATATCTTTTTATTCTTCAGAACCTTTAATTTTTCCAAAATGTTACAAAAGTGAAATAGAATTGTAATACTTATAAAAATTTCTTTTTTAAGTAAATGATAGTTTTTTGCAAAATATTTAATTTTTATAAAACACATTCAAAATTAAAATTTTATTATATTCTACATTTTTTTTAAATTATAAAGAAGTTTTTTCTCTTACACTTTATTGAAATCATGAAATAAGCAAAATTAAATTTCTAGAAAATATTGCTTATAATTCAAAAATAGTTTTTATAACATTAACTTATTGCTAGTTCTCCATTCTTTTTCTATTCATAATGGAAATACTTTTGACATCTATATAAGGATATTTTTATTTTTGAATGTAAAGATAATTTTGTTTACCCATAGTTTGGTTTGTCGCTCAATGGTCATTTTTTGCCTACCATAGCTTATGTTTACACGTGGTAATAACTTGTATCTAATATCAAAACAGCATCACATGTTTGAATTCTCTTACAATAGATTTTAAAAAATTGCAGAAATGATTGAAACCGAAATCATTTCTATGTAAACATCAGTATTATAGTTCTATTAAAGAAAAGCAAATTCTCTTTTGATAGACCCAGTGTTAAAATATTTTTAGGAAAAGACAAATGTGATCTATCCAATTGAAATAATGTATATAAATATACATATATAAATATATATATTTTTTTTTAGTGCTTAAATGACAATTGACCTATATGATATCAACATACAAATCTAAGTAATCATAAATAAAATTAAACTTTCAAATTAAAAAAATTACAGCTAGGTTCAATATGACTTGATATTTTTGTGTATTATTTATTTTAAAAGTGTAGAAAGGTTGGTTGGGTTTTCTGGCGCAAGGTCCAAAAAGGACAAGCTGCGCCAATAAAAGTGTAGAAAACCTGGGTTTCAAAATGTGTGGCTTGTTTTGCTTTTTGTACCAAAATTTTATGAAAGCTGCTACTAAACATTTAAGAATCTTGACTCGTGAATCTTTAGTTTTAAAAACATTTTGACTTCCTTATTGCAATTTTTAAATTAAAAAATATTATACTATCAGAGTAAGTTCATACAAAAATGCTTTATT
>JAPDSC010079928.1:282774-295345 GCA_026290005.1 Latrodectus geometricus
AATAAGAAGCATCCATTTAATCTAAGTCGATTCAAACATCAGGAAAATGATACCGAGAAGCTATTGACATACCAAATACAATTTCGCATAATCTGATACAAGAGAAAACTTCCTTTCCTTTTGCACCAAGCCAGCTATAATGTCGAGCTATAAAATCAGTCAATTTTTTCGTAATACGTTTTACAGTCGAATCAACAGTGTGGCCACCACAGTCAGACATTCTATAAAAAAAAAAAAAAAAAAAAAAAAAAAAAAAAAAAAACCCTGTCACAAATTTGATTTTTGAACATAAATATTTACTCAGAATGGGGAAAAATATTGCCAAACAATCTTTTAAAGTTTCATTTTGAAAAGAAATTTCTATCTTCTGCAAATCCTTCGCTTGAATTAATAAAAAAGTTAACAGGCAGCTTAACAGATTTAAACTCGTGAAGGTTTTGATGGTAGACAGTGTTTGCTAAAATGAAATAATTTTTAAAACAAAAAAATATATGCATATGAATTTATACAGAATATTATGCTTATAGTTAATACATACCACACAATTTATTTAAAATTTCTTCTTGATTCTGAAAAATGAGTTTTGGTTTGCTTTAATAGTAAATATTTCTTTTTTTAAAAGATGCAAAGCTGAAAGAAATTTTAATACATCAAAATGATGTTTCAAGAAAACTAATATTTTTTTATTGAATGTATTTATATTTTATGTTTACCGATACTTTAAATTGAGTGTTATTAAATAGACTGAGAAAGAAATGTACACATTTTATCTTATTTTAATGCAACTATAATTTTTTTAAAATTTTATTCCTGCACTTTTTTGTTTTATAATTTTGCAATATATAAACAGTCATTTACGAAACCATAGAAGTAATGAAATATATAAAAGTAAATATCTAAAATATAAAAAATACATAAAATTAATTATATTTTAATGATGGCAATGTAGAACTTGTCAGATATAAGCAAATATTGTTTATTATTAACCAAGAATTTATATTCAAAATGAACAGGTTTCAAATAAAAAAATAACTTTAGCAATACTGACCTTTAGCAATATCCAGAGTTTCAAAAGATTTACTACAAGCAGTTTCAGATGGATTTGCTATAGGCATAGAGGAGTATACATTGTCAATACCCTCTTGCCTGGATGAAGAACTTGAAGCTGGACTTTTAGTTGTCTTGGTGTTTTAAGTAAAGTGCGGGCAACACTAGGTAAATTGGAACCAAAATGATAGTTTTTTTTAACAATTTAAGCAATTCATTTATTGCAGAGTGTGATATATTGTTTATCACGGACCAATTTGCAAGGTCTTTTCGTAAATCAGAACCATTTTGGAATTTGGATTTTACCAAACTTTTAGGTAATAAAGACTCATCATTTGATGATTCGGACACTAAGAATTCACTAGATTTTTCGAAACTGCTGTCATCAGAATTCACATCGGAAGAGCAATGAAAACTTGAGCACGATTGAAGAGCTTTACTACTCACTGAGTAAAGTAAATTCTTCACAGAATCATTTATGTTTTTGTAAGCTTTTGAATGCAAACGTGACTTTAATTTCGCCATTATCACTACATAAATTATACAACAATCTTAAAGAAAAACAAGATGAAAGTTACCTATATTCCACATTGAATACACATAATTTTCATATTAAATAAAAAAATAAATTATAAAATGTTTATAATTCATTTAGAATAATTTTCAATAGTAAAATTACTTCAAATGAAAAAAAATGATTTCTGAAATAAGAAATCTCACTTCAAAATAACCGAAATACGCAAGTCAAATTACGCGAGATAGAGAACTGTGTATTTGTGAGTTTACAATTTACATCAATTGCCAATTTTAACTTCACTTCACTTCAGGAGTTAAGCTACATAACGTCTTAAATGTTTTTTTATGTTACAAAAATAGCCCTATTAAAAATATTACACATTTAAATACAATGGAAATTTCGTATAAAAATTCATTGTTTTCGCTTGTGTTTACATTATATCTTTCTTTAGATGTATAGGAGATATCCAAGCTTGGATATCTAAACAACATCTATAACAAGTATATCCAGAAATATCTAACTTTAAATATCTTGTGGATATCCATGTGAAGCGATTTTGAGATATCCACATTGCAAAAATTGTGGATATCTATGAGATATCCCTGGTATATCTCCATGGTAATATCTATATAAGGTTACCTCTGCGATATCTTATGGATATCTAGATCATAGATATCCAAATTGTAGACATCCAGTAGATGTGTTTTAAATCTAAGAGATATCTGGATCTGAATTAGACGTGTTTTGGATATCTAACAGATATCAATGGTTGTGTGGGGTGCAGTTAAGTCCATCCGAAAACTACGTTCCTGTGATCTAATCATAAAAACTTCTATTATTCTACTCATATCAATTAAGAACATGTACAAATTAGCCAATTTGGATACCATTGTCATACACCATGGTCGCTTTAAATTTTTCTTACAGCATTTGTGGATTTCTAATTTCTCGGAAGAAATAATCGTCCAAACTCTGCTGAATCAAAACATATGCAATGTTAAGCGAATTAAGATCCAAAGGGATGATAAATTTACTAAAAACAAACACCTAATTCTTACATTTCATACACTTAAGATACCTGAAGCAATCAAGGTTGCTTATATGTTCCTATCTGTGCGTCCATATATGCCCAATCCATTAGGATGCTTCCAATGCCAATGGTTTGAACATACAAAAACATCTTGCAGAGGATATGTTACTTGCTCTCGTGCTGATGTTGGGCATGAGAGCTATAACTGTCAGGCTACAGAAATAGTAAAGTTAAAGAGTCAGGCTAAAGAAATAGTAAAGAATGTGTAAATAGTAAAGGTAACCCTTCATCTTACTCTGGTTTATGTCCAACATGGATTTTAGGAAAAGAGATAATAGCTGTGAAATTTAAGAATAACATATTTTACTTATCCATAGGCGAGACGCTTTATAACTCCTTCTGCAGGAATTACTTGTGCTAGTGAAATGAAAAAGGTTAGGGTAATTGTGTGTTAGCTCCCAAACAAAAAATGTAACTCTTCCTCCAATCGAATTTCCTACGATTTCTGGAAAATCTGACAAAATCTCATCTTACAAAAAACATAAATCTCCCTCTACGAAGTCAAAAGCTAAAAGTTTTTGTAGAAGGTGATTTATGTTCTGTTCATGCACCTAAGGCTTTCAAACTTTGAAATAAAAAGATGTTAAAGAACGCCCTAAAAAGGTGACCATTTAGAAACAACTAGATTAAATACCACCCCACACAAGCAATAAATTAGGTTCCATCACTATCTAAAGTCTCTTAGTACGGTGGTCTCTGCCTAGGTTAAAGGTGTTCAAAAAGAGAAAATGGTTTGAATCTAGTTTTTAAAAAATTATTTTCGTATCTTATAAATTTAAATATCCGAAATTATGCAAGACTCTTGAATAATTTTTCATTTTTTTTTTGTTATATATATATATATATATATATATATATATATATATATATATATATATAAAACATTGAAATTGTTATGCTACATGTAAAATCGCTTTTAAAAAAGATACAGAAATACTTGAATCATTTAAGCAATTATGCAAAAATTTACAATGGGCTTGAAACTGTAGCAAACCATATGTATTTTCGATATTTGTTTCCGATTGAAAAATGCTGTGAGCTTACGAAAATATTTTGAGATTGATTTAAAAATTAAAAGTTCATTTCCTCAAAAATACAATTTTTTTGTTTATCATGTTCTTAAATAACAATATTTAATAAAATTTTTACATTTCATGTAAAGACATAATACACAAAATCTTAAAAATTAATGGAGTCTCGAATCACTAAATTTTAAATTTAAGTCATTTTTTTAATAGCTAATGAACTTTTAATATATGAATAAATATTCTATTGATAATCATTTTCTTTTAAAATTTGTTTAATCATATTTCATTTCAATTTCTCAGTAAAACTATATCATTTTAAAAAATGGTCACCATTTTTATTCAGTTTACTATTCCATAATAGAAGTTTAATAAAATTTACTTTTCAAACATTGATTTTTAAATAATTTTGTAGGGGATATGAATTTAGGTTTTTAGTTGAAAACTTGGAATTACATATAATGAACTTTTGAGAGTCACTTCCTTCCAAACAATTAGTTAAAATAAACATTTCGAAAGAGAATATATATATTTATATTTATAAAAACTGTGTTTCATCCATATAATTGCTTTTGCAAACGAAATAGTATATAGTACTGCCATCTAGGGCACAAAAAAGAATTTAACATAACGTTAACCTTACTTTTTATTTGTCAGAATTTAAATCATTTTAATTTTGATCAGATTTGCTTAAAACTAATTAAAACAAAAAAATGTTTAAATGATAAAACAAAGATATTTAAACACGGAAGCTTAATTAGCACTTTTTAATCAATATACAATGAAAATAACTAAATAGAATTTTAAAAAGCAATTTTATTTTCTAAATTGTATCTTTATTGTGTAGAATTTTAATTTAACAGCAAAAAATGTTTACAATGTTTAATTTTTATAGTTGATACCAAAATATAACTACAACGGCTTTTGATTTTAAATTTCAAAATATGCTGAACATATTCATTTTAAAGCAATTGATTATATCATAATGAGTCCAAAATTATGGAAAATTGTACTGTAATTTAAGCGACTAATGACTATATTTTTATTTATTAAATTTCTTTTTTAATACTGTTTTGTAACTGTACAGCTAAATAAAGACGAATGTAAATAACTTGTTCTTTATACAAGTGTATCTAGCGGAAGAATATAATGTAATGTCAAACGATAAATCTATAAAATAAGAAATATACCTTTAAAAATCAAATATTCGAAAAAATCAGATTGATATTGACAACTGATTCAACTGCTAACTCTGCATGAGATTATTTAAAAGTGAAATAATTCTATAAATATAATCTATAATATTTCTGTCAATAGTAGAGGAAGATATCATATTTTTGATTTATTAATTTAATGTTTTCTGGCCAATCAAAGTTATGTACCTTTTAGAGATACAATTTATAACTTAACTCTAAATGCTACAACATTGTCAACAAACCATTTCAAAAACTACCTTTCCCAGATAAAGAATCGAACACTTAACCTTCAGAATAACTCAAAGAGTTGACTGAATATAACATCGAATACGCATGCTAAAGAGGCGTTGAGGATCTTCGCAATAATTTATTTTCGAAAAATATTTTATAAGAATTTGAATTTTGTTTTATTTTAATTAATATTTTTAAATGGTTTTTTTTTTCGAGTTTTAACTAAGTTTTAAATTTATGTATGCATTTTCCTATCCTTGGTTTAAGGATGTTTTCTTTCTGCATAGAATTAAAAAATTGGCTTTCAGGGGGATGAGCTTCATTAAACAAATGAAAATAAAAATTGTCGACGAAAGAAAATCTCACAATATATATAATTAAATCGTTTAACATAATAACACTAAAACGATGACTCAACATTATTATTTAACGAAAAATTACCAATTATTAAGTGGAGAAACAAGGGCAAATTTTTTTTTGCGTCGATTTTATGATGTTTAGAGAATAAATGTTAGGCCTGTCATATTTTAATAGGATTAAATCCTATTTCAATAGGATATTATCCTATTAATCCTAAATATCTCAATAGGAATTTATATAATTAATAATTATTTTATATAATTATTTATATAAAGTATTAATGAAAAAAGTGACTGCCCCGGGTGAGGATCGAACTCACGACCTTCAGATAACTCTTAGAGTTGATTATGAGACTGACGCGCTGCCTACTGCGCTACCGAGGCGTTGCAAGTTAAGAGGCAGAAATTATACTAAAATATTTTATCTCATATCGAGAATTTAAATCTCATTTAACATTTCAATCACTTTAATTGGTTTTTATTTTATTTTTATTAAACTGAAATGGATTCATAAATTTTATTATTCTTGTCAATCAAAAGATATTTCTTCAAGTATTAGATTATAAGTATTAATTAAGTATTAATTATATATATATATATATATATATATATATTGGGACATTTTCTAAATACTTTGCATATTCTATTTTAGTATACATTATATGTAGAAAAATTGAAGGTAAAAGAATTCTCCACAAATGGATCTTAATATATATTTGGAATACTTCGCCAATATTTCTCAATCAGAACATTTCCAACGACTTTCTTTAAATCTGCATATAATGCAAGAATTCAATATTCCTTATTAGTAGAGATTTACTATAAAATGCCGAAGCGACAGTCAAAAATAATTTAGTTTCTTTATTTAAAACCTAAAAGTCAATTTTAAAAATATAAAAACTTTCTATTCCTAATATTTATATTTTAAAATATTTTATGATTCTTACATTGCTTTCAAAATTGATTAAACTTCTTATATTTTATGTAAAAAGGATTATTGAAAACTTAAAGGTATTTATACTTTTGTGGATGAAATGAAAACCTTACTACTGAAGAAAAAAGGAGAATGTTGTATTTATGTTATCTTAAATAAATTAGAAATACGGAATAAAAAAAAAAAGAATACATGTATTTTTATAATTCATTTTAAACAATAACATTTTATGAATGCGAAATTCTAAGTAAATGTATTCCAAAATTGTCGACATTTAAGAGAAAATAAAAAGGAAACGATGTATATGTCTTTATAGTAATTAAAACTAAACTTACCGGGGATTTTTTTTATTCGGCAAAATTAATGGAAAAATGGGTCAAATGACCCCTTTCGGTAGTTTTAGTGTTAATATGAAACAGCTACAGTTCAAGAAATAATTTTAACTTGTAATACAGTAATCTATAATAAATTCATATAGGAGAACATACATTCAAATCTTTTTTTTTTTTTTTTAAACTTGTATTTTCATTTTTTAAACGTACATTCAGAATTATATTATATTTTTTAATTCAGAATTTTAAATTTTTGGTTTGAGAGTTATATCATACCAATGGTTGTTGCCATTTGATGAAAATATCAATGTTCGTCTATATAAAACATGATAGAACTTTTGTATTTTAGATAAAATACAAATGTTTATAACCAACTTTTTCAACAAAATTACTTCTTATTACGATTATAATTAAATTTAAAATTGAATATATTGTGATGCAATTTATGAGATTTATTAAAAGCAATATTTAAGCTGCTTCTGTTAGGAGCTTCGTATTCAAATTTTTTGTATTAAAATTCTACTTTTCATAAGTTTTATGAAATTTTTTGTGTTTAAATATACTTCGTCACAAGAACAGTTTGAAATTTTTTGCATTATTCGGATACTAATATGACAAATTTTTTGAGCATATCTGTCAGCGTTCAAAGTACATCGGGTTAAGACAGAATTGTTTTGGTTATTTTGTGTGTCTCACGTATATGCAAATTGATGTGAATCGCATACATAGCATAATAACCACATTTAAAAAATTTATGGTAATAAATTTAGATTTGAAATAAAATGTTTTTAATGATCAGATTTAAAGCTATCCTGTACAATAAAATAAAAAAAATTATTAAAATTCGATATTTATTAGATTAAAAAATACAATGATTTAAATGACATAAAATAAATGAAATTTTTATGCAATTTTTAGGTATTTCTAAGGCAGTGAGAGTAAGCGATACAGTCAAAACTGTTGTATCTTACTTTGAAGAGGATGTCATGCTTATGAAAGAGCAAAGTTCCAAGGTAAGATAAATTTACTATTTTAATGTTTACACATGAATACATGTGCATACATTTATATTAGAACTGAGAAACTTAGTGGCTTTTCAAAACTAATTCAATTGAAAAATAAATCATCGGTTTTTTTTCTCTTATATATTGATAAATATAATTAATTTTTTATCTTTTACCTCAAGCATGGAAAACTAAAAGTAATCTTGAATCAGTTTACTGAAATTATACATTGTGTTAATGATATGAATCAAGATTAAATCACCTACTAATATGTGTTATTTCCTTTGTTTTTCAATTATATATATAAGTTTCTAGCAACATGTTATTCTTCTTTCTAAATTTCTATTATGTAATTATTTTAGAGAAAATAATGCTATTGATTATATTTTTAAAATTTTTAGAAAGTATTTTTTTTTTATCAAAATCGTAGTTAAAAGGAATTCATAAGCGTGCAACACACCATTCAATTTTCTTTTCTGATTTGTACGAGTGTCTGATTTTAAAGTGAAAACAACGTTTTAAACAAAGATTAGCATATTGTAAATATGGTTATTTTTTAAAATCGCAATTTTCGTCAGAAGTTATTCACAGGTATCTAAGACCAAATTGAGTTTGCAGCTTGATCATGGTAGTAAATTATAAATTAAAAGCAGTAAGTAAAACTTTAATTCTTACTGTTAGTTTTCTCACTCTGTCTCTATTTATATCATGTTCAAATATTCAATTCTTAGTAAAATACATTTTATTCATTCACTGAAACTAAAATACGTTTTTTAAACTTGCAGTGGATGGCACTTGATGTTAATACAGATTTTCAAATATAAATTAATTAATTAATTTTAGCTTTACATGAGAGAAAGATTTACAATTGCGTAGTGGTGCCATCTTTTGGCATCAATAGTGACTATTTTCCTCTTTTTTAAAATTTCTTACATTCTTATTTATTTATTTTTATTGTCTTGTGAAGAGTTAATTACTTAGTTTTAAAACTCAAATTCGTAATTTAGAAATAAATTATAGAGAGAGGGAAAGTATTTGTAAGAGAATTTTTTCTAATTTAAAAATTGAAAAAATTATTTATATAGATCTTACTGTAATATAGTGAAGTGAAAAGCTTGTCCTGTAATGTCAAGAGCATCAGCGTAGAAGTTTCATGTTTTTTTTTTTATTAATTCTCATCGAATCAGTAAACTAAACAAACAAACTTGATTTATTAACGGAGAATACAGAAATTTATTAAAAACGTTAAATCAACTGAGTTTTTCGTTTCCGAAATGCAAAGTTAAGATTAGACACGGAGTAAACTGATTTGTTTTCCATTCCTTTTATAGACATTGGAAGAGAACATAAAGCAGAAACTTGTCCACCAAGATAGTTCTATATATGATCTATGGCAGGGGTGGCCAAGACGTCGACCGTGATCGACTGGTTGACCGCGAAGACATTTTAGGTAGTCCGCTCGACCATCCCGATAATAACCTCTGATACTAACAATTTAATTTATAACTTAAGACATAGAATTAATGAATTATTTTAAATAATTTAAAATAAAAATTTAGCTTTAAAACCTAAATAAACTGTATAAAGTAATACAATGAATTTGTCGTTTTACAGTGAATTAAATAGAAACAACCTGACAACGTCAAACATCGGTCGCGTTTAACATATGAGCATTTAATTTCGTGTTTACGCATTGCTAAAGCTCGTACCAGCCACAATATGATTAATTTGTCGATAATATACAGTCCAAATTTCACCTAAACGAAGTGAATAAGAAGATAAATTTTTTTGATATATGAATACTTTGATTATTTTCGTCAGTAACTTTTTATTTTGCATAGATTAATATTAAATTTTTTTTAGAAAAATTAGATAATTTACCATTTCTTTTTTGTTACCGCGAAAATAAATATGTAAACATATACGTTACGTTAAGTTAGCTCTGCCATTGGTAGAATGCCTTCAATTTTTTCAATCAGGAATAGACCACGGATCCCAAAAATTTGTCCACCCCTGATCTATGGGATTCAGTTTGGGAGATCAAGCTGGTCATTTCATTCCTTCTAAACCAAGAACCTGAAGATACTATACTCAACAACTACAGCTTGATGAGATCCAGCATTATCATCCATCAGAATGAAATCATTACTAATTTCATCGGCATATAGATAAGGATATTATCCCGATATCTATCAACAGTCAAAGTTCTTTCGTGGGACATATGCAGGCCAATGTAATTACCGAGTGAGGTAACTGTAATTGTGTCTTTCCAATGTGTTGTATTTGTGTTATCTCGTACTTTGTTACCTCCAAATCAGCATACGTCCTCAATCACTCTTTCGTATGAATCTGAACTCATATGTAAAAAGTACAGAAGTCCACCACTGTTTGATTCAGGAAACGTGTTCTCTTTCCCAAGATAATAAGGCTTTTCTTTGTCGTCCGGATAGAGGGACAAATATAACTGGTTGCAATGGATTCAAGATTCATTCTTTAGAACTATAATGAGCCATTACCTTAAATCAGTTATTAAACCAGAATGTGTTTTGCGATGCCCTCCAACAAGCTGAACTGAAATATATATGATCACATTTAATATTTAACACTTTCCAAATCTCAATAACTGTGATGTAAGTTTGGGACAACATAAGCAGAAAATGTATATACATATATTCTATTTCAAACATGCTAACAAGTAACGTTTCTCTGAATATGTTTATATATCTATATGTGAAATTACCAATTCAAGATTTATGACACATATTTATTTTATAAATTTTGATTTTCCTTAGGATCTTTTAAATGGGCGTTTGGATCTCAACGTCTTCCACAAAGGAATTGTGACTATTATATTTTAAGATAATTGCTGTGATGTGGGACCATATTTTGAATTATTTTGTGACATTTCATTGATGGACAATAAATTATTAATTATAAAGAACTTATCTTGACATGTTTCTTGATAATTTTGATGTTGAATGAAATGGATGATCATAATGATTCTAATATTTCAACTCTCTGTGTGGAGCATCTAAAAAAAAAAAAATTATTATCTAAAAAGATTAATGGATTAACTTGATTATCATCAAAATTCTATGAATGATTGCATACAATATTTACTTTGATCTTTTTTTTTAGTTTAACATTGATCTTTGATTTTAGTTTAACATTATTTATTACGTTTAACCATTATATTGAAAAATTTTACAGATTTCTTGTAAAAATGAGTTTTATGCGTTTTTGTTGAAAGAAAAATCATATTCTTTATTGGAAATAGTAAATTAACTATATTTTTTATAATTTTATGTTGCATTATTTATATTAAATTAAAGTTTTAATTTAGCTTTTAGTGGTACCAGTAAATTTATAAATTTGCATATATTCTTTTTTCAGCTAAGAAAACCAATCGAACAGTGGACCTATATCTTGGATTTTGACGGCTTCAGTTTTGCACAAGCTACTCACAAACAAAGTAATTATTATATTACTTACATTGAAATTATTTTAAAATTGTTAATATTTAAATAAAAAATAATCCATTATTGGTAATGCTAATGTTTCTGCGTTTCATGAAATAATTTTATAACTCTTCATAAAATTCTTGGGAGAAAAAAAAAATCGTGATTGAGAGAGAGAATTTTTATTTCATGATTATTCATTCATGAATGTCTTGGAAAAAAATTGAAAATTATTTTGCAAAGTAAAATAAATTTCACTTATTTATTATTTTCGTTTTTTTATACCATAATTTTCAGAAGAAATTCCATGAAGTTTACTGTTTAAAAGTTGTGTCGTTTGCTGCACAGAGCTGCGTGTGTATTGTGATATTAAAATTGTTTTGTTTTAAGTATTGTTATGTTATTTCTAACCACATAATAAAAATATTATGTGGTCAGCAAAATGGACACCGTGGAAATTGATGAAATTATCATCAATATTTGGATCCAAAGACATTAAAATTATGTACACAGATAAAAAGATTATACGAAAATAAAATATATGACAGATCTTTCAGACATTTGGACTTGTTAGATCATGGTTTGTTGAATCTTTTAAATTTGGGTAGCAATTAATCAAGTTTTAATTGGCTTATGTAATTATTTATGTAACTGATTATGTAAGAGATAAGTAAAATTTAAATTTTTTATTATTGAGTTTAATACATCATTACTGCGATATTATTTATAAAATAGTAAGAATATTTCACATGCTCGGATTTCCTTTAGTGGAAGCCGAATGGTTAGCTCACTGGTCTTCGTATTTATTAATTCGTAGTTTTAAATTTCACATCAGGTTTAGATGATTGCAGCGATTGTTTTTTCAATTCTAGGTCCCAGTATATAGAAAGTTCTCGTTTGAGTGAAAAACAAAGCAAACCATCCAAATTTTCAGCCAGAAAATAGAAATAGATTAATGAGGATATTTAAATTTTCAATATTTTTCTCATTTTGTTTTATGATTTATGAGTTTATTTTATGATTTAATTTTTTTTTAATCATTTTTTCTTAATTGATGTTTATTTAAAGATATACTTTGTTACTGTGATGTTCACGGTGAAAGCATTCACAAATAAACTTTATAAGGCATTTCTAATCAGCTTTTAACATATTTTCTTCAAGAGCAATCCTCAACATATAGAGAGCGCATCCCCAGGTGGCAGATCGGGGAATGCCACCAATGGTGTTACCTTTGGGTGGTTGAAGGGAAATAAAACCCAAACAACAATGAAGATCCACATGACATCTAAGAGATATCTCGTAGACATTTTATTGGATATCGTTTTGTCTCTGAGATATCCACACGATATCCAAATATCTACGACATATCCACCAGTTA